>JAWPHD010007720.1:0-124897 GCA_037043455.1 Cyrtodaria siliqua
CCTGAGAGTCGCCAAGATTGAACAATGTCTGTCTTCTTGGTGAGGTTAAAGGTTATGTTAAATTTTACAGGTGTTGCGTATTAAAATGAAATGTTGATGCTTAGAACATGAGATTTTTTTTGTACTGAAAAATGCTTGGGACGGAATTATTTTTTGCAAACGCGTCGGTTTTGTTTTCGAGTGTGTGTCAGTGCTCACAGGCAATTATTTTAAGAGACAGGCCCAGGGCTTGTTGCTTCTGAAAATGGACAGGCCCTGATTTAAAATGGACAGGCCCTGATTTAAAATAGAAAGGTCCAATATTTTTTTTCTTATTGGAAATTAGTCTTTATTCGCTTTTATACCACACATTTGTTACATATGTAGTAATCAAACTCAGAACCTCCTGACTACATTTTTCTTTTTGCTACCACTTTATGCTCCTAGTCAGTGTGCGTATTTACTACTTTGTTTCAAATAAGTTAGAATAGAATATTACATAGTAATTTATAACCGATGCAAAGGAGAGTACTAGCACTTTTTGCAAACGATAATAATCAGAGCCGACTTGGTGAAACTGGAGCCAAATTTTTAATCAGGTTTCATTATACTATCAGGGCCTCCTCTGGCTATATTTTCCTTTTTGTCACCACTTTCTACAAGTTAAAGAATTAGGAGCCTATGACTAGAAAGCATTTAAAAGTAGGATTCCAGGAACTCCTTACACCTTCAATAATGAATAGAAATATACTTTATATCTGTATTTATGCATATATATCACACCAACATGTATTTGTAAAGGACATTTTTTCTTATTTGATTATGTAAAAAAATAAAAATAATAATAATAATAATTATCCGAAATGTTGTACTATCCGAACTACTATGACAACCTTGTTTTACGGCCCGAAAATTTCACAAACATTCAATCGAAATACCATCAATTACGAACTTGAATGCCAAAAAGTGGTATTTTTTACCGAAGAGGAAAGAAAACACAACCCTAATAGCAGGATAATGTAGTTTTATGTCAATAATTGTCGATCTCAAAGTTGAGACAAAATGTCTGCAAATATTGCCGTGTGTCCCTTTAAACTATTTGATTTGTTTACCTTGGTAGTAGAACTGAGGACAAATTATTTTCATCAACTTGTGTATGTATTTGTAGCAGATGCCATACTATTTCTCAAAGTACTAGGCACAATAACTACAATATTGACGGACATTAGTTCCCAATTTGTTATCTAGGTCACGCATGTCAAAAGCGGCCACATCCGGGTAACTACGCTATTGATTTCATTTATAAAATATTTATGCCTGTATTATTGCGCATAGTATTTCAGTTCCTTTTCAAAAAAACACGTATATACTGTATACAATGACAATTATTCACAATCAGTAGTTATATTATTCGGTATATATAACGTTCGTTCATGTCAGTCACCTTATGAAATTAAGTTATACTTGAGGCAGTTAAAGGAACTACATTCTCGAAGTGCGTAAAGCGCCACGTCAGGAATATGGTGTTTTAACGCGCATAATATTTCGGTAAATCTACAAAAAAAAAAGACACGTTTATACTGTATACAATTACAATTATTTCATTATTTCACAATCAGTAGTTATATTACTCGGTATACATAACGTTCATGTCAGTCACCTTATCAAATTAAGTTGTATTTGAGGCAGTTAAAGGGGACTACATTGCCGAAAACGGTAAAGCTCCCCGACTAAAAACTCCATATTCAGAAATTGCCATATACACAATTCCAAAGAGTCAGCCATGCTGACGCATGGCGACTCAAAAACCATAAGAGCTTTAATTGTCATAGACATAAACATGGTTAATTCACAATGTAGATAGCCACTAGTTTTATGCAAAGCAAAAACATAGTATTTTAAATATAAAATAAATAAAATATAAAATAATTAAACATATTTGTGACATTTTCAGCTTGGGAACACGTGACTGATGATGATTTAAAGGACTCGGTGCAGACTCTGACAAAGAGGATAAACCACCTTTCCTTGGAGATGACGCTGAGAACCATCCTGTCAGACAGCTGTCAACATCTGACCAAGGCCCTCGGACAGGACTTTCAGGACCAGCCATTGGACCAGCTAAGTTCACAGCAGAGGAGTCTCCTAAAAATGATGTATGTTCTGCATAAACTACTTTCAGAGGATTACTCTCTTTTAGATCATTTTCTCCTAAAACCAAGACAGACTTCGACCTTTAAAATTGAAATACTGCCGATAGAAATATCCAGTCTGTTTGGGCAACGCTGGATCGCAATTAGGACATTTCCCAAAACAAACCAGTGTTTTGTGACTGTACATCGTACGAAAACTAATCACAAATCAAATGCTGGAATGGCCATTGCTGCAGATGTGACCATTACAAAGAACGATGCCAACATGATTGAGTTAGAACAGGTCAAGGACAAATTTGCTGAGTATGTTGCTTCTTGTAAGGAGTCGTATAAGGTAGGCTAAGCTTTATGCCATACAATAATACAATACTACAATTATACAGTCGCGTGGGGGCATTTCAGATAAAATTTCTTTTGGTTACGGATGGGTTGGAGGTGGGGAGTCAAGCTGGGAGCTAACTGAACATGTTCAATTTATGATAATGATAACATTGTCTTTTTTACTTGTCAGACATTTTAATGAATCAAATGACTACTTTTCTATGTCAGTTGTCTAAATGTTTGGCCTGTGACAGTTATATTTCAGGACACTAGTATATTTTTGGCAAACTATTTGTGTGTGAAGTGGGAGGTGGTCAAAACATGTCTGCCCCCGCTCTGTACAAATTTGATGAAAAACTGGTGATAAAATATGCTCACCTATATATCAGATGTATAATTTGTTTTTACTTAGATACTAGAACAGCCAGTGGAAGATGAGTTTCAGTATAGAGAAGCGAAGAGGAAAGAAAATGCAGGTATGATAATGAGATAATATATTTTACTGAAATTGTTTGAAAAAAATGCAGTCAACAAACGAAAAAGGCACACCACCTCAGGTTTGTGGGTAAGATAAAGAGTATATATGCCTCTTATACACTAATACATTTTATAACTATCCCCAGAGGATATTGATAACATCTCTGTCCATGACGGCGTCAACATATTGTATTATAACTTTTTTGTCCTTGGAAGTAGAATTTTGAAATTGCATATATAATCTCCTGGTCATTGTTTGTTTTAATGTCAATAGCTTCCATCCTCCAACTGACCCTGGGTCCGAGTCAATGTCACTTAAATACATGCACCGTCACGCAAATTGTAATGCAAATATTGACGGTACATGTATTTAAGTGACCTTGACTCCGACCCATGGTCAGTTGGAGGGCTGGAAGTTATTGGCATTAGAAAATACAATGCCCAGGAGGTTATATATATAATTTGAACATTCTGCTCCCAAGGACAAGAAAGTTACAATTTTGGTTAAGGTTTTTGTTTAGGTTTGCGTTAAGGTTTGCATTAAAGTTCTTATAACTTTGTAGTCTTTTGGAGTAGAGTGTTCAAATTTCATATATAACATCACAGGTTATTGTTCTTCTTATTACAGTACGTATCACCCTCCAACTGACCCTGTGGCAAGGTCATTTGCCTCTTAAATACATGTACCGTCTTCCAAATAAATATCTTAAAGTGCGTTCAATTCTTATAACTTTTTTGTTCTTTTGAGCAGAGTGTTCAAATTTCATATATAACCTCCTTGTCATTGTCCGTCTTAATGCCAATAACTTCAAGCTCTCCAACTGACTATGGGTCGGAGTCAATGCCACTTAAATACATGTACCGTCTTCAAAAACTGTGTTAAAATGTGCGTTAAATTATTTTTTGTCCGATAGAGTAGAGGGTTCACATTTCATATATAAGATCACTGGTCATTGTTCTTATTCCAATAACTTTCAGCCTCAAACGTCATGATCACTTTCGTACTATCTTTGTTAAACTTGTTAAAAGGTTCATCAAAAGAGGTTATGACCCTATCATTTTGCAACGCACTGCATGCTTGGTGGTGGACCCATTTACAGTTCGCCACTATGATTTCCTCTTTGATTGTGCGATGACCGGACAGGCTGTGGACTCTATAATGACGTCTACCTAAAGTCCAAAAGGACGGTGACATTTGATGTTTGTCTGCAGTCTTGTCTTGTCGTGCCCTCAATGGTTTATTCTCTTGTTGCAAGTCATTGAGTACCTTCTTTGTGGCTTTCTAGGCTATTTTTTGTATTTCTATATACACGAGCATCTTTGTGTTTTACTTATGTTGCCTATTAATGCTGCCTTGTTAGTTAGAGAATAGTTCGTGGCGGGGAATTCTTTATTTACACTGTCCCGTTTTATAGGGTTGACAGTAGGGTAAGTGTGAGGTTTGGTTTAAACCCCCAGCGGCATTTTTGCCACTGACCGTTCAAAGGCGGTAGCCCTATTGTCAGCCCTTTTGTGTTTGTGGTGTCTTATTTGGCCTTTTATTCATCTTTAAATTTCTTTGTTTCTGTGTGTTTTTGTGGTTGACTGTCGTCCTTGAATGCTTCTTTTCCTGTTCGATTTTTATATCTATATTTACCCTGTGTCAAGGTCAGTGATCTCTTAAATACATGTACTCTCTCCAAATTTCACAATACATATACCATCTCCAGATTGTATTACATTTAACAATATAACATGGTGAAGTACAGATTAAATATCTAAACTCACTCGACATAATTCTTGTCATTTTAATATTTTCCAGCCACTGAAATGACCGATACAGAGAACATTACATTAATTATAATATGCACTGACATTTTCTGATATGCTTAGATTAAAAAAACAATGGAAGTCGACAAGCTGGTAATTGAAACAATTATACAGAACAGATACACTTTTCACTTGACAGCCTGTGCGATTACAATGTTAACACCTGCACTTTTCATTGTTAGATATATCCAAAATGTGTAAAATTTCTGGAAATAAAAATGTTTAAACCAAACAATTAATTGCAGCAATTACATGGCAACTAAAAAGAACCTATTTGATGTACATTTCCATGTGAATTGATGATTGGAAAATAGAAACCAAACGTCTCTAGTTAAACTCATTTATTAAAAAAAATAATTTTTTTTAGTAACAATGATTCAGTGACAATGACAATAAAGACAATTTTAATTTAAAGGTTTAGCACTTAAAATGTTTAATGTTGACAAACATTACGCAACAACCAAGTTTGCTAAAAGAATTCTTCTATTTAAAGGGACACTGTTACTTTCAGCTTATAAGACACAAAATAATTATGTTGTTATACATGCAGTCCCATGTATTGGAGAACATTAAAGAACCTTAGGAATCTATTTGATAGTAAGAGTAGGGCAAGTTCCTGGATTCCTATGTATCCTTCCCCTTTCTCTGGGGTGGCTGTAAATAACCTATAATATGTTGATGAGCCGTTAAAGAACATCTAATTTGAAAAGTGTTTTGTATAGAAAATAAATACATGCTACAATTGTTTTGTTATATATGTACAAAGTAATGTTTAATGTATTTACATGACAAATTTTGAGTTTACAAATGCTTTAAAAATGCTAAATATGATTTAGAAATGTGTGATTAAACCTCTCTGATAGAATAATGATTTGAAAAATGGCCATGTTGGAGTTTTTATGCTCACACCTGGCCTTTAAAACTATTTCGTGCATCACAAGCAGATACCAGCATTATTGTGTGATGACATGTTCATGATAAAACATGATATATGCCTAAATTAAAATGTCAATTTGTGAGAGCAAAAATAAACTCGGTGTAACATGATACTTCCCAATTATAATGGTGGATAATAGTGAACACTTTTGCCTGCCATTTTCCCATTTTCAGCATTTTCAGTATGACATTAACTTTTTAAAGGGACACTGTCTATAAGTAAAGCCTATATTTAGCTCCTTTTATGGAAAACTATGAACGCTACACTTTTGAATGCAGACAAAGGTACTTAATGTTGCATAAACCCTTGATTTTATCAAGATGAAGGTCATTTGAAACATGTTTGGTGGACACGTCACTTTAGGCGAGACACCATGTTGCGCGCAACTTTTGTGTTTACACGGTATGTCTATTTGGGAGCTGAAGACAGGATAATAGCGAGGAAAAATCGATTCAAGCTAACATGTAGGCCTTATTGCCTACTGACCGTTCCAAATCGGTAAAACTATCTTCACCACCCTTTCTGTTGTATTTTGTATTTTTTCATTGTCTATTTAATTAAATATTGCTCCTTGTTTATAGTACAGTGCGGACCTACGATGCCATTGCGTTTGGACTCTGTGGTTTCTATAGGACTCTATATCTCATTTTTGCAAGATATAGAGCTTATCATTTGAACAACATAACACCAGAGGAATTGACAAATATAACCCAAGTTCCAAATACATTAGCGAAACTATTGAGAAGAACATTTACCAAGTGATATCCGAGTATCAAAACGTAATTAGGATTTGATTTTAATGAGATTGCTTATGTACTGGTATCGTACATGCCATAACCTACATAACCTAAGGATTGCTTTTCATTGTTTGCGATGTTATCGAAGTGTAACATGTCAATGATGGGTAACAAATTGTATAAATCTTTTTATCATGCAAATATGCACTTTTCTGCCTAATAAAGGAGTGACCTAATAAATTTTGCTTTATAAGGCACTGACTAATAAAGCAAATCAATGCGGAATTCCTCGGCGTTTATTGTACGTAATATTATCTGACCTCATGCACGTAACGTTGCCTGACGTCATAAAACAAACAAAAAACAGCAACATGGCGGCGTCCTCGATAAGCGTAACATTCTGAGAAATAGGTAATAATAGTAATTCATACAGAAAATGTGGATAAATGTGGATAATCTACATGATAAATTGAATATTATGTCAGTGCCTTTTACTATCAGTTTATTAGGCTCGGCACGAAAACGAAGAATGGCTCGGTAGAGCCTCGCCATTTATATTCTCTATACAATTACAAACTTATATCAGTGATAATCGTTGGTGACCGTCCATTTTATTTCACATGCCCCAGTAAGCTCTAAGTCAGCCATATCACACATTTTCAAATTTGAAATCTACTCCGCCCGAAGGTATATATCTAGGCCTAGACCTTTACGTTTCTAGTGGCGTACCTGCTTTTAGGCACTGCAGACACCGGCCGAGATCCTTTTCCATGATATGTTCTCTTTATCCCAAAAGGTGTCTTCTCAAACTCGTCAGAGTGAACCATTTTACCAGCGGAAACAGGTTCACAATGTCGGTTGTTCTTATTGATTCAGCTTTTAAAAATAACATGACATACACATAATCATCAATAGCGTTACGATTGTAATATTAAGCTAAAGTGTTTACCTTTACTGGGTATATTAATCTGTATTCATCGTCGAAACCCACGTGTGATTACGTTATACTCCATTGAGGTGGTGGTGGAGAGTAACGGAACAAATCACACGGGGGTATCCGACGATGATCTGTATTGTGCTAGCCGACATCTGTTAAAATCCACTGTTTATTTACTTATTTACTTCCGTTCTTTGACGTTCACGGTTTAAAAAAAGTGACGTCATGTAAGTTATTCTATTCTATTCTATTCTGTAACGTTTCGTTGCGGATAAGAAACTCAGGCGCGTATTCAGGTGGAAACTCGGAAGCCGGAACCGTTTCACTTTGTTTTTTCCTGATATAGAGTTTGGAAGGCCGAGCATACCCGTGACCCCTTTCGCCGCTAAAATCACATATTGGGCTTCCACTTTAGTATGCGCCTGCGCAACTGGAACTATTTTATTTTGACGGGATATTGAGAAATAACAGGACACTTTTAAGAATGACTAACCAATCAGAATGCAGTAAATATGTGTATTATTCGCAGTTTGTAATTATATATGTATAACAGTAACAAACACTATATATTAAATGTGACTTCACCTGCTATCTTATTACGTATTTTCATTTTAAGCCACATACATAATAAATAAAATTATATAACAACTATTTATTTTGATGGTATTCATTCGTTCGTTCGTTCGTTCGTTCATGCATGCATTCATACATTAATATATTTGCCATAGTCAATGACCAGTTTATGGATATGTAATTATAATTTGAAAGTATTTATCACACCTTCTTTCGCTGTCTTCTGTATGTATCAAGCACACTAACACACCTCGTATATCTCATTTTGTGATACACATACTATTATATAATTGTATCAAATTATTCATGAATGTATTTTAACATCATTGTAACCACAATTTCATTAAAATCATATCCTAATTACGCTTTGATTCTCTCCGATATTGTAGTATAGAGTATCGTAGCGTGATAAATTGTCTGATTTTAATGAGATTGTTGTAAACATAACCCTCTTTTATGTTATTTAACTGCCACATAAATGAATTAAAAAAACATATATAAATATGAATAATTGTATTCTATGTACTACCGTCAGGAAGCCCGTATATGTTGCCACGTCTTCTGTGTGAGAGAAGAGAATGCTATGAGAGGCTAGTAAATTATCTTTGGCTTGTGCCTTATTAATCTTTCGTGTCGAAACGAAATACAAAAAAAGAGAATGGCATGCTAAAATGTCTTCTTTTTTTAAAATGTGGTATAATATACTGTAATGCACTAATATTTTCTTTCCGCATTCTTTGTCCTTTAATTTGATCTTTTAGTATGCTAATAATACGGAAGTATAAGCCGTAAATAGAAGGGTTAATTTCGTGATATTTATAGCTGTTTCTGAATTTCCATATTTGCCATTTTGTTTCATAAATAATTGAGATGAGTATATTTTTTAAATTCCCTGGCTTACTATAGAATCCCAGAGCAACATGTTCAAATTTGAGATGTCGAATTCGATGTCGAGGATCTCTGAAACATTATTTAAAATTACATTTATAGTTCCCGACAGTGATTTAATAACATCGCAGACGAAGAATAAATGAAACAGAGTTTCTCTATCATTTTATACATATTGCATAAACCGTTTGATAATCTCATAGTATGTAATCGATGTTCCGTATAAATAGCGTTATGTAGAAACTTCCACTGAAATTGTTTAGATTTCAATGACCTAAATGAGTATTTTATATTTTTGCCAAATTTCCATGTGATAGAACCTACCCCTGATTTTTCCTCCCATTTAAGTTCGGTTTTAAGTTTATCAACTTTATAGGTCATTGATGTTAAAATATGCTTTATTAATAACTTAGTTGGTTTGATATTGTCGTTCTTAATGTTAACAATGTAGTTTTTTTCCATACTGAATGTCCTGTTTACATGGTTTATGTGCATTACTTTATTGCTAAAATGTATATTTTTGGAATTGATGATTTTAATCTCGTCCATTCAGAAATCCAATTTTGTTTATGTTTAAGTTGTTTCAGTAAATGCTCATTTGAAAGAAAATGTGAGTGTTTTCATTCCAAATGTCCGCTAATGTGAGAATGCCACTTTTTGTGAATGATTCGAAGAAAATCGATTTATTTTGAAAACATATTTCATGATTCCCGAACAAATTGATATTACGCACCTGTTGAATATTGATCGGGAAAACGGGTAATTGATTAGTTAGTTTACCTCTGTTTCTCATAAACCACCAGGATAAAATAAAGCATCTTGTTCAGAGATTTGTTTTAAACGTCTTACATCTGATTTGTAAATATCTTTCATTTTAGAATATTATGACGACGACGATGGCGAAGAAGTGAAGACATTTCGCGAAGATAATCTTAATGTTAAGTCAGTTAAACATCAGTCGGACCGAAAACAAAGGTAAGAGTTACTACACAAGTACGACTTTCTACTTACACATGTATGATTTACTACTTACACATGTATGATTTACTACTTACACAAATATGATTTACTACTTACATAGGTAGAATTTACTACTTACACATGTATGATTTACTACTTACACAGGTAGGATTTACAACTTACACAAATAGGACTTACTACTTACACAGGTAGGATTTAATACTTACACAGGTAGGATTTACTACTTACACAGGATCTATGAAAAAATATTTTAAAAAAAATGCTTTTTTGATCATGACTGTCTTTCTGTGGAAATGGACTTTTTATATCAACAAAATTAGATTATTATGTAGACCACGTTTTACTCTTCATCTTTTCTGGTTTAGGTCATTAATGGACCTAGTTTGTAGTAGCCATATACACATATATTTCTATATAAGCACTATACATTCATACCAAAAGTAAGACACTGACCTTAATTTAAGCATATTTTATTTCCAAGATGACATATCATCCAAAATACAAATGTAAGTACAAATTATCACTCTCCTTTTTCCATATCACACAGCGGCGTTGCATGGCATACTCAGATACTTACACACAGCGGCGTTGCATGGCATACTCAGATACTTACAAACAGCGGCGTTGCATGGCATACTCAGATACTTACACACAGCGGCGTTGCATGGCATACTCAGATACTTACACACAGCGGCGTTGCATGGCATACTCAGATACTTACACACAGCGGCGTTGCATGGCATACTCAGATACTTACACACAGCGGCGTTGCATGGCATACTCAGATACTTACACACAGCGGCGTTGCATGGCATACTCAGATACTTACACACAGCGGCGTGGCATGGCATACTCAGATACTTACACACAGCGGCGTTGCATGGCATACTCAGATACTTACTCAAAAAATGAAAGTCGAAAAAATGAAAAATCTAAAAAGTGTGAAAAATGCACAAAAAAAAGAAAGAATTGTAAGTGGGGTACCACTAGCGGATCCAGGGGGGGGGGGGGGGGGGCGGGGGGGGGGGGGGGGGGGGGGGGGCGCACCCGGCGCGCGCCCCCCTAAAAATTCCGGATCATACATGTATGTCCATGTTACTGTAGATATAATATCAAACAATTTCGATGCACGCCCTCAGTATTAAAAAATGTCTCGCTCGCTTATTTCGCTCTAAGCATAATGACTAATGAGTGGTTTAATTAACACATTGTTAAATCCTTTTATTTGAAAAACGACTTTTTTTATTCATACATGTCCATGTTACTGTAGATAAAATATCAAACAATTTCGATGCACGCCCTCAGTATTTTTTTTTCTCGCTCGCTTCGCTCGCTTGACGCATAATGGCTAATGAGTGGTTTAATTAACAAATTGTTAAAACCTTTTATTTTAAAACGGACTTTTTTATTCATACATGTATGTTCATGTTACTGTAGATAAAATATCAAACAATTTCGATGCACGCCCTCAGTATAAAAAAAATGCTCGCTCGCTTAGCTCGCTCTACGTATAATGACTAATGAGTGGTTTAATTAACACATTGTTAAATCCTTTTATTTGAAAACGGACTTTTTTTTATTCATACATGTATGTCCATGTTACTGAAGATAAAATATCAAACAATTTCGATGCACGCCCTCAGTATAATTTTTTTTTTCACTCGCTTCGCTCGCTCGACGCATAATGGCTAATGAGTGGTTTAATTAACACATTGTTAAATCCTTTTATATGAAAACGGACTTTTTTTATTCATACATGTATGTCCATGTTACTGTAGATAAAATATCAAACAATTTCGATGCACGCCCACAGTATAACAATTTTTATTCGCTCGCTTCGCTCGCTCGACGCATTATGGCTCATGAGTGGTTTAATGAACACATTGTTAAATCCTTTTATTTGAAAACGGACTTTTTTACCCTATCAATGCACTACCGCAACCGTTTTATGAGGCTAGAAACGGACCCGAAAATTTACCAAAATCTTACGCCCCCCCTAAGCTGAAATCCTGGATCCGCCCCTGGGTACAGGGCCTCGATCTTGAAATTCTGCCTTGAAATGTCTACTGCTTGGGTTACAGTTTACAAGTTAGAACCGAAATGTGTATGTGACGCGTTTATGTTTTGAAGTATACGGTGAACAGAAGTAGCACAGACGAGTACTCTCCCTTGTTTAAAATATCGCTTTATTGCAGTACTATCTACTGTTCCGAATGATGTTTACAAAGCGGGTTATTTTGAAAAATGGCATCGACAGTTCGCAATGAAAGTCATGACCCTCCGTACATCGACGTGTTTAGCAGTCTATCGACACACAGCTATCGACGAAATTCTAACTTCTAAATGGAACTTAACCCATGCATATTCTTTCCCGTCTAGGTATTATAGACTAGTTATTAAATCATTAATGTTTTAACAACACTATTTAAACCAAACTTTATACTGCAGAATAAATTAAATATTTTAATTGTCGTTGTACTACGAGTGAGTATCGTTACATAACAAGACATGCCGGCCATCAGAGAAATCGCCCGAACGTTAAAGCAGTAACACATTCTGACTTCCGGCGAGTCAATATGTATTTCCCATTCGTCGATCACTTGATTTTAGACATTACTTTGGGAAGCCATAACCGTCAAAATGTTATGAAACTTCATTTACATATGTGTTTGTTTACATGGTGTTTTTCGTCATTTTTTGGTGCTATCGCTCATCGCACCACGCAGATGTTACCATATTTTTCAAGACCAGACCTATATTCGAGATATTGCGATGTACGCTTTCCCACTAAACTGCGTGTTAGGCTATGTACAGTCCTTTGCGCTTCGAATGATAACGTAAAATCAGATGTCCATGAGGACAAGTAACATTTGCTGGTATAAAATCAACATTAAAAAATACTTGGTATTGTTTATTTTACACATCATCATAAACATTACATCATTATTCGTGTTATAATTTAAAGCGTCAATCTTCCAGTTTTTGGATATTCTATAATGCGGCGCTTTTGATTACTGAGTAGTAAAATCCGGCGCTTTTAGAAATCGTCAGTAATATGGCAGAGAATCATGTTGATAGAACGGTATCATATATGAATTTTAAAACTATGTTAATATAATTTATTTATAAGAACATAAAACATTAATTTAATAATGTCTTCTTTTTTTAATCTTTATTACAATAATTTATATATTCTAGTTCTGTTCATTTATAATAAAAAAAGCTCATTAAAAATACAATTTATAATTTTAATAGATAATTTGGACAATCCTTACTTTTTTCTGTCTGGCTCTTCGTCTTTTTCTTAAGGAAAGAAGGAATGTGTAAATTAATTTTTCTCATTGAATACTGAGTTTAACTCTTGCGAGTAGACACTTACGTAGGCCTATGTATGTATTATGATTTGTGCAGACGCATCACATACAATATTATTTTGAAATATTTATAGATATACCAGGTGTGATTATGGAAAGTGAAGAGTATTAATATATTCATCATTTATTACTTAGTACTGAAAAAATAGTAAAATAAATGTTTAAAGGTTTTTCATTGGGGTCTAGGTGTCCGATTTAAAATTGACAAATATTAATATTTTCTATTTTACATGGCCAAAACATAATTAATGAGCCAACAAATTATCTCTTATTTGCAAAGAAATTCATTCTGCCCAGTAATACATGCTATCCTAGGTGACGCACCAGGGTTAATGTCAGCATTTTGCGTATGATTCCATCCTAGCTAAATGGTGTATTCAAAGTTTAGACATTAACAAACGGTTATAACATCATATTTTGATTGATAAAAGTGTTTTATCATGAACTGGAACAATTTTATAATTTTAGATGTTTCTGTAATCTTGATGTGGCCCCTTTACTTTTATATATAAGTTTTTTTTATTGATTTTTGAAATGTTATTATTATCAAAGCGCTTTATTCAGGTATGTTTTTGCTTAAAGATTTTATATTTAGCGTTTTGTTTTAGTAAGGCGAGCATAACCCTATAAAGTGGGAATTTTCCTCCACCGCGAACGGGTATTTTGATTCATGAATCATATAGACTTTCTTAGATTAGCCCACCCAAAGTATTGGACAAGAAAGAAAGCGTACAAGACCGTGAACATTTGGAAAGGCTAATCTCAGAAAGTACTGGATGAATCGAAATAACGGTTGCGACAGAGGAAAAAGCTTATTCTGTAGAAGGATGTGTACTGTACTTCAGCTGAACAAAATTTGTTAAATATTAAGAAAGTAATCAAGCAAAAATATACCTGAATAGAGCGCTTTGTTGACACATTTTTTGCCGTGAGCTCGCTAAAAGTGGCCAGAGATTCAAACATCTTTTCCCCTGCATCCATTTTAACAGGAATGAAATTTAAACGGACGTTTAAAGCGGCCAGAACGTTAATGACGTCAGTTAATTAACGGTTATTGACGTCACTTCCGGTGAAACAAATCACGGGTGATAACCTGTGCGTAGTGATATGGATTGCACATCATATGTCATATCAGGTGATACAAAAACGACGTTTAAAGGGATAATAACACTATATAGTTTAATGACAACATACTATAATAGATGGATTGGTGCTTATGGAGCATGATTTCTGTTAAAGAAACTAACCTGCCAAATAACGGCAAAATTACGCTACAAAACTTTTTATCAAAAATTCATGGGTTCTAAACTGTGATTGAATATGCGTAAAATGAATTATGAATTGGTAACTTCCAGTTTTGATGTCTTGCTTGGCTGGTTAAAGCCCTTAATATTGTTTCTTTAGAGTTTGGAGTTGTATATACCTTGTCGTCAGTAGGTTTAGAAACGATGTACATTTGTTGTAAAATGTAAAATGGCGGGATGGGGACTTTAAGGTTTTGTGTTAGCTCTATTTCTACGTCATGAACGGTCCTAGTCTCTTCATAGACATGAGTACTATACATTCTTTATTCGTACCAAAAATGTGTCAGACTTTCATCCAAATCAATATTTTTTCTTTTTGTAAATACTAAAATTTACTAAATACAACAATGACATCTATGTCAATGATATTTTTGTCTTATTATAAAAAATACACAGCTGGAAATCTGTCCTGGCGACGCTTTTGTTGTCAACGTCAATCCTTGGTTAAAGTGTTTGTGTCGCTTTTTCGAAGAAAAATGCGATACATTGGGATCACTTTGTCGTCCATCCGTCCGTCAGTCTGTCAGTCCGTCACGAAAACTTAACGTTGGCTATAACTTTCTCATTTCTTGATATTTCTTCATCAAACTTTTAATATATACTCATCATGACAACATCGACATGATCATACTAAAATATCAAGGCCAATGTCACACTAAAGGTCATTATATGGGTTAAATACTATTTTAGCTCGACTATTCGAAGAGAGCTTATGTAATCACCCCGACGTCGGCGTGCCACATCAAGGTTTACGTGTAAGCTGTGTTTCACAAGTCTTTGTCTCTTACATTTCTTATCCTAGCACAACCATATTTCGCCATGGGCTTCCTTATAGCATTATCTTAATGGCTGCATAAGTAATTTTGGTTCATGTAACCCATGGGCTGCCATGGAACCCAAATTATGATAGCAATTAAAATGTGTCCCATTTCACATCATTTGGGAATTGGGTTGTGATCGCCCATAACATGTGCAATAAAGGCAGATCCAAGTTTGGCTGTAAGCTGTTGTATATATCTGTATCTCTAAAATATTTTTCTTATATCACCCAAATTTTGGTTTGGTTTTTTTTTGGCTAGCATTATTTTCATACCTCACCCATGGGCATGAGCGCCCTCTTCCCATCCCTCATCCCCCCTCCGCCCACCCCCCACTCCACCCCGAAACCTTTTTTATTTTATTTGTTATTACATATTTCTGTGTTGTTTTGATCAATTATTACACATATAGTTATGTTGCGCCCCTACAACACCACCCCCACCACCACCATCCCCCACACACACACACTCGAAACCTTTTTTTTTAAACATGTTTCTATGTTGTTTTGGTAAATTCTTACACATATAGCTATGTTGCGCCCCACCTCACCCAAAACCCCACCCCCACACCCCACACCCCCACCCCAACTCTAAACCGTTTTTGTTTTGTTTTTACTACATATTTCTGTGTTGCTTTGGTGAATTCTTACACATATAGCTATGTTGTGCCCCTCCCACCCCACCCAACACATACATTCGAAACTTTTTCTTTTTTTTTTTTACATATTTCTGTGTTGTTTTGGTCAATTCTTACTATGTCCCCATCACCCCCGTTTTTTTAAATATTTTTTTTTTTTTTTTACATATTTCTATGTTGTTTTGGTCAATTCTTACACATATAGCTATGTTGCATCCAATCCCCCAAACACACACTCGAAACCCATTATTTTTTTACATATTTCTATGTTGTTTTGGTCAATTCTTACACATAGCTATCTTATGTCCGCGCCCCCACCTCCGAAAGCCGAATTATTTTTTTTCGATCTTTACCCCCACCCCCACCTGAAACCCGATTTTTTTTACATATTTCTGTGTTGTTTTGATTTATCAATTCTACACCTATAGCTATGTTGCGCCCCCGCCCCGCCCCACACAAACACCCAATCCCCCAAAAATCGCCCCACCAATCATCACCACCACCCGAATGTGTTTTTGTTGTTGTTTTTAACATATCTCTGTGTTGTTTTATTTTACCAATTTATCAATATGTTTTTCCCCCACCCACCAACCATCCCACCACCCCATCATCACCACCACCACCCGAATGCGTTTGTGTTTTTTTAATTTTATCTTCCATTATTTGGATATTTAAATTTGAATGCAATCATTTACATATAAAACAGTTTAGATTAAATTCAGAACACAGATGAAATATCAATAAAAAAAAAGACTGAAATGAGGCCACAATAAAAAAAAATGCTAGATTTCTTCACGAAAACTTAACGTTGGCTATAACTTTCTCATTTCTTGATATTTCTTCATCAAACTTTCAATGACAACATCGACCATACTAAAATGTAAAGGTCAAGGTCACACTGAAGGTCATTATATGGGTTAAATATTAATTTGTTTCTTCACGAACACTTATCATTGGCTATAACGTCCTCATTTCTTGATATTTCTTCGTCAAACGTTCAGTATCTACTCATGACAAAATCGACATGATCAAGTTCAAAGTCACACTGAATGTCATTATGTGGGTTAAATACTCATTTAATTCTTCACGAAAACTTAACGTTGGCTATAACTTGCTCATTTCTTGATATTTCTTCATCAAACTTTAAATAAATACTCATCATGAGAACATCGACATGACCATACTAAAATATAAAGGTCAAGGTCACACTGAATGTCATTATATGGGTTAAATACTCATTTTGTTCTTCACGAATACTTAGACAGGCCAGTTTGTCAAGGTCATTTATCTGAGTTAAAAAAAACTTGTTATACTGACAAAGAGCTGACAGGCGACACACGTGTTCCGCGGAACACACGTCTAGTTGTGGAATATTTATATCTCCAACTCTGTCATAGATATTACTTTGAAACTCATTATGTTCATAAAGTAATTCCTAAAACCTTGACCATGCCCCCACACCAGTCCCCCACCTCACCTTTAGTTATCTTGACCTTAAAAAAATCCACCATAGATATTACTTTGATCTTCTAGATAATCATTATTTGGGTAAACCCTGCCCATCGGCGTTAAACCCAGTTTGGCCAAATACCTCGAGATTTACTCATGCAGGCCTTACGATTTTTAAATTGTACAATGCTGTTGTTTTTTTACCTATTTATTGCTATAAAACCCATAACATGTTTTACATGAACTTACTCCCATCTGCAGGCCCCAGAAGTCAGTGTTGGGTCATGGCCATTGTCTACAATGTTTGAAGCCATTTGTAAAACTCTCCGACACAAGCGAATGCAATCATCACCCTGGATATATTGGTAAGAATTGTTGTTCAGTTTCTTTTAACATCTGTCGTTTGCTCTGCCAATCTCTGACATGTTTTTTTTCATATGAAATTGTAGCACAATACATAATTGTAAGAAAAAATAACGCTTAACCCGCTACATATATATAATGGACTGTTCTTTCTTTGAATTAAAAAACATTCCATGTATGTGACAAAGTGGTGTTTTGGGGGAAATGACTGATCAGCGGCCGGACATTGTAAACCCTAATCAGCCTGCGAGTTAATCGCGCAGCTGATCTGGGTTTACAATGGACGCAAAGGCTATTATAGTCATGCTTAGCGGGTTAAGTGTTAATTTATCACTAGTATTTGAAGCTTAGTAACAAACATTCTGGCATTGGGTTAAATTGTTAATTTATGTTTAAGTATTACCTACCAATGAAGATCAAAGGCTGACCTTAAAAATGTATTGGTTTGCTGTTTCTCTACCTACCCACGGAAAAGAGCCCTACCCAAAAGTTGTTATAGCAATTCTTTAACATTTCTTTTTTGTTGCTATTTTCAGTATATTTTCATTAATCTCTTAAGGTGTTTACTGTGCTTGGCAAAAAAATCACCCACCTACCTACCTACCCATTTATGAAATACTGGGTCGGAAAACAGCAAACATCTTTTTTTTGAGGATGGTCCACTGAAACTCTAAAAGTATCATGTTGTCTACAGTGAGTGGCTCGATGTTTTCACAATTATTACCTACACAACCTTATTTGAACCGTACTATAAGTTATAACCGTAAGTGTATGATTTGGTTTGTTTCAGTGAATACTGGATCTCAGAAGAAGTGGTCCTGCTGTGATGCAGAGACAGAGGAGAGGTTTCAGACGTACGAAGACCATCAGAACACTGGGTAAGCCTTACAACATCCCCACTGAGTGTGTGTTCTTCGGCAAGACACTTTCCCAAACAAATCATCGTCCATATGATGGGGATGTATCGTTCATATGATGGGGATGTATCGTCCATATGATGGGGATGTATCGTCCGTCTGATGGGGATGCATCGTCCGTCTGATGGGGATGTATCGTCCATATGATGGGGATGTATCGTCCGTCTGATGGGGATGCATCGTCCATATGATGGGGATGTATCGTCCATACGATGGGGATGTATCGTCCGTCTGATGGGGATGCATCGTCCATACGATGGGGATGTATCGTCCGTCTGATGGGGATGCATCTTCCGTCTGATGGGGATGTATCGTCCATATGATGGGGATGTATCGTCCGTCTGATGGAGATGCATCGTCCGTCTGATGGGGATGCATCTATCCTCTGAGCATGCATGTTAAAGAACCATAGTAATCTATTTGTCAGTAAGAGTAGGCCAGATTCATAAGTATCCTTCCCTTCTCTCCGGGGCAGCTCTAAGTAACCAATGCTATGTTGATTAATCGTCAAACAACACTCCGTGATTTTTGAATTGATACTGATATAGATGAGTTTATACTACAAGTTAATTATGTTTATTAATATATGTACACAGAGGATCTTGCAGGAGTGCCTCTTCAGTAATGAATTTACTATACACCCGCATTCACGCTATATAGGAATCACGCTGTCTGTAATGTCCCGTCCTGTCTCATAGCACATTTTTATTTGTCGCGTCGCGTCCCATCCCGTCGTGTAACACATTTTTATTACTTGCATTCCTCAAACAGTTTTGAATGGGTTGTTCCCAAACTTCATATACAAATAACAACTGATGACCTTATATTCCTCTACATCAGATAGCTCATAACTTGGCAAAATATTGATCTATGGTCATGAAACTTTGTACAGATTTTCCATATCAATTATCCAATGCAGATGTATGCCCCTTTTCATAAATTCAACACTCCTATTTGTCATTTGCATCTATAATACATGTATACTTGTGTAATACGTCATGGCTTTATTATACTCCCAGAAGCCGTGAATAGAGAATGTAAGCTTTATTTTTAAATCGTATCTATTTGCAGCTGTTTCAACTCGGCACAACATGTGTGGAGGACAAACAAAAAGATGGCTAATAAACAATCCGACATGGCCAACAGGAAGCTGGACACTCCCAAACTGAGAGTCGCGATGTCGAGTCGTGAAGCGTTTGAAATGATCCAGAATGATACAATCGACTTTTATTACACCCCCGCTTTTACAAAGTGAAGGGCGCTATATAGGAATCACAGGGGGCTATATAGGAATCACAGCTTTTTTTATACAAATTCTTATCTTGTTAATATAGCTTTAATAATTAGTATCATGGCATTTTGCTTTTCATTATAAACCATTTGAATGATGCTCATCAAAATCAATGAATATCTGAGGAAGCAGTTAGAAGGAAAAGTAAAGGTCCCACATGATATCTTATATTTAATATAGATAGGAAGGTTCCGATCTATTATTAGGTCTGTGTGGTATCAAACATCTCAACTCTCTCACACTGGGGTGGGATTCACTGCTTGTTGTTTGTGTTACCGGTACTTTAAATTTTGCAATTAGTCTTTAATTTATAGTATCATATCATTTTAAAATAAATATAAAAAAATCGTACATTTTTGTTCAGTGAAATGTTAAAAGTTTTTGCTGACATGACGCGCTGCTATAGCAGGCAATTAATATTCATTCAACCGTGAAAGGTGTGACACAGCTGTCAGTTACCTGTACCTAATTCACTCCTGGGGAATCTGTATGCAGCGAGCACAGGGTAGTGCATTAGAATGAGATCACTATCATACAAGCATATATTCGCATCATATAAGCGCCATCTTTCGTACTACAGCTATTGATGTAGACGCTAACTTTTAGTACGGTAATCCCATCTACTTAGTAACACAATGGAAGATAGTTTCTAAGTGCTTTAAGAAGTTGAAATGTTATGACTTTCATCATTACCCATACAGCTTTGGTAATTGTTTTTCACAAATTTGTTTTACTTCAATAAATCGAAGTATAATTTGTGTGTTTGAAATGGAATTGAGTTTCACCATATTAATTATCACACACAACGTTTGTTTATAAATTGCATTGATCAAACCTTTAATTGTATACACTAACCTATTCTCACAATGTACAGATTCCCTAGGAGTTTTATGTCAACCAGTACCATTTGAGTGTAGCAAGGTCTATGCAACTTGAAACAATACCACTGCCACTAACACGCCCATTGAGGTAGGTGTTCAACATTGCGCACGATCGTTTTTGTATTTAAACCTTTTTTTTTAAAAAATCGGAGAATGTCACGTGTTAGCCAATTGACCAAAGTGACTATTCCTAGAAATTGGGCATCGACCATCTACGCATGTTTGAGAAATGCCTTCTTCCGTATACAATTTGTGTGTAAATGTTGATAATGCCGTCGCTATTAGTAAGAAACAGATGAAGACATATGAAGCGAGTTGGTCTGAAGGATTCAACGGGCCTTTAACCAACAATGTTGTGAGTAAATAAAAGCTGTTAAGTCTGGATCTGGTGCAATGTTGACATCCAATTAATATATTCTAGAGACACGCGTGACATAGATCTGCAGAATGTTGTCAATCTGGAACTTGTGCCTATATTCAAATCAATATTTGAAGACAGTGGTGATATATGAGAATAACAAAAACAAAATCCACACTGAAAAACAAACAAACTTCAGATTGCGCACTTATCCCGAACCTTAGCAAAACATGAAGTTATCGATGGTTGAGACGTCCTGTGGATAATTAATTTGCCGTCAAATGGTACAGTTCGATACTTTATTGACCAATTTAGGAGCTATATTTCTGGCTAACTGGTCAATGTGAAGCCTTTCTCTCTCCTGTGACAATGCGATCAGATATACCGCTAGAGCCTAACTGCTATCCTTAAGACGATAAGATGCGGTAGTGCGTCGGAGAAAACCTATTAAATTGCCAGATGTGGTTGTCACTGCTCTAACTGAGCATGCTCTGTTTTCTGTCAACGCAACATGTCAACCAACTGCCAGAATAAATGGACAAAAAAGATGCTAAATCAAGCGAGGAGGATCTTGGTGATGATATTCAGGTCACTAGTCAACCAGATGACGTGTGATTGATCTCGTTAAGTGTTATGTCTGTTAGAAGTCGATATAAAACCCTTATAATGTTTTGTAAGCATTTCGGCAAAAAACATTCCAAAGATGCAAAGCAGCTTGTAAACATTATTTTTAGTTCAGGTTAACTCGTGGTTTTGGCTTTTATGGCCCATTTTGCATTGACGGTAGCAATCTCAGCAGCATCCATATAGTTTATGATATGATACATTTAGACGTCAAATGAAGTAATAAAATGGTTCCTTGTCACTAAATTCTACCATTAGACACCAACAGTATTGTCCTAGCTTATGTATAAGTCAAGATATTGTCATTTTAATGTCACGGCAGACATCTTAGATATATGTATTTATCTTCTAATTAAGGTGAATCTATAAATGGATTCCTATACCTACAAAAAAAAAGAAAGTCATAGACACCATTATGATTGTCCTAGCTAATGCAGAATCCAAGATATTGTCATGTTAATGTCACGACAGCCAAGATGGCAGTCATTTTGGATATTTGTATCTAAGTTATAAGTAATCTGAAGTTAGAAATGGGTTCCTTGACCCAAGAAACCTATCCATAGATATCAAAATGAATGTCCTAGCTAATGCAGAAGCCAAGATATTGTCATTTTAATGTCTTGGATATTTCAATTTCCTCAATCCTCAAAAAACATTGTGTGGACGATACTTTTGGGTCATGGCTAAAAACGGGGTTTGGCAATCGGACTAGAGTATCTAACATGCTTTTTGAAAATATCCTTGCCCCAAAAGTCGAGCAGATGTCAACAAAACATGTTGTTTTTTTGACATGATTTTATTTGGGAGCAACATCTACCTACTCCCGTCTGGATGTTTCGCACTTCATTGGCTGGGTACGTTTATTGAAAAAATACATACTACTGACTTCACCGTTTGCTTTTCATCTATTAACACTCTTGTGAATTTTTGACTTATGTATTCAATTTGTTCGCATCCTGGCGGTATTATATAGCTGATGGAAAACTTCATTCTCCATTCCATCGATTGATTTTCATCTGGTAACACTCTTGTGGATTGATCATTTTGACTTCTTTGTTCTATTTGTTCGCTCCCTGACGATATTATTTAGCGGATTGGAAACTTCATTCTCCATTTAGTCTCCGTCCGAGGTCACTGTTCTAATATGCCTTTACATTACTGGACGTAAGACCGCATCATTTCGTTTGTGTACAAACACATGTTTAGGTTATTTAGGAAAGAGAGAGGCAAAGGCTAAATTGGATTCCGGGACCCGTGCCCTACTTTTACTATCAAATATATTCCTATTGGTTCGTTACGTATGGAACGCCGAACACGACTTCCATTATGATGTGGTCACTTTCATTATGATGTGGTCACTCTCCATTATGATGTGGTCGCTTTACATTATGATATGATCATTTGTCATTATGGTGTGGTCACTTTTCATTATGGTGTGGTCACTTTACATTATGATGTGGTCATTTGTCATTACGATGTGGTTACTTTCCATTATGATGTGGTTACTTTACATTATGAAGTGGTCACTTTCCATTATGATGTGGTTACTTTACATTTTGATGTGGTTAGTTTCTATTATGATGTGGTCACTTTCATTATGATGTGGTCAATTTTCATTATGATGTGGTCATTTTTCATTGTGATGTGGTTACTTTCCATTATGATTTTCATTATGATGTGGTCACCTTTCATTGTGATGTGGTTACTTTACATTATGATGTGGTTACTTTGTATAATGATTTGGTCACTTCCATTATGATGTGGTCACTTGTGGTCACTTTTCATTATGATGTGGTTACTTTCCATTATGATGTGGTTACTTTGTATTATGATGTGGTCGCTTTTCATTATAATGTGGTCACTTTACATTAAGATGTGGTCTGTTTTAATTATGATGTGGTAAGTTTCTATTATGATGTGGTCACTTTACATTATGATGTGGTCACTTTTCATTATGATGTGGTTACTTTCCATTATGATGTGGTCGCTTTTCATTATGATGTGGTCGCTTTACATTATGATGTGTCTGTTTTCATTATGATGTGGTAAGTTTCTATTATGATGTGGTATGTGTGGTCACGTGGTTTTTCTTCAAATAGCGCCTTCTATTGACACTGCTTGCGGAATTCAAAATGGCGACAATGATAGAAATCCTAAATTATGTTAAAGTATCCGATGAAATCGCGTAAGATTTTTAGAAGAAGAGTATCTTTTCATGCGATTAACACATTGCAACAACAATTAACTATTTTACAGCGAGTTATTTGAGAAATTGTATTGCGGTGTCGAGGTACAAAATGTACATTCTATACATGCACCGGCTACGTCACAACTGACGATAGATCTCTATACTAAGACGCATTACAGCAAAATATGGCTTTTGTCTACATACGCATACGCATAACCGCCAACGGATTACCTTATATTTCAATAAATTGTTTATAAATCATTTTGTAACAAATTACTTATTTGTACAAACACAGAAGTTCTTAGTTTAATAAGTAAAACCTAAAGCTTTTATTTACCATCATTTTACCGTCATAACGCTTTCTCTTTCATGACTTTTGAAATACTTTCATTTTCGATTTATAAATAGGCATTATGCTTATTAGCCACGAGCTACTCACGAGGTAGCGACAAACTATTTAATAACTTATATCGGTCAACTTGTGACAGATATTGGTCTAATTATGGATCTGACACGGGTACGTATATAGAAACTGTCAAAATTAGAAGAAGATAGTGGCCAGTCCTCCCCCAAAATATAACTCGCAGCAGACGGTATTATTGTTTACAACGCCATTGATTACCGGCATGCCTTGCGCAGAATCGCACAGGTCAAACGCGCAGCGACACCTGTCGGACACAAAGTAAATCGCGCAGCGACACCTGTCGGACACAATGCAAAACGTATGGTTTAAATTCCCCGTGTATAAATCGGCATAGTCTAAAACCTGGGATGGAATGGAATTAGAATGCCATTATGGTATGAGATTTTGTTTCCAATCGCATTCCATTCTGCTCTAAATTCCCATTCCATATTTTAGTCTGTGACACATTTATATGATAAAATATGGAACGAATCTGGAAGAAAGACACAATGAAAAAGTGTGAAATAGGCTTGTTAAGGGTCTATTTGATTATCTAATTATCAGGAAAGCATGGGAACAAAATTTCAATGTGATAGATCTGGAATTTTCTAAATACATAGTCTTAGCCAGGATTAAAGTCATTTCTTATGTTGTCTTCTAGTTGTACCCTAGATTGTTTTTCTTTTTGTCTGAGACTGCTGTGGTTGTTCAGTACAATTCTTGATACATCATGTATCCCCGCAGTGGTTGTTCAGTATCATCATGAATCGTTCTGAAAAATCACAGCCTATGGTATTTCTAATTATGTATATTTTATATAGCTTTACGACACAATCTTAGTTAATATTTAGTTAATTTCTACGGATATGATCTGTCTTTATTGTTAGCGATTTAGGGTTGTTTACGTTGTTTTCAATTTGGGCGCTGAAGACATGCTAATAGCAATGACTGTGTACACATAAAATCGAGACAAGCTAACTTTAAAGGGAGTAGTTCAGGCTTTGTGGCTAAATCTATTTTAAAAAAGCTATAAAATTACCAATTTAAAACAGAAAATGATATATGTACATGTAGATGGGAAGTTAACAGTTTCTTATAATAAAACGACGCAATAATTTATAATTATAAATTACAATACGTCATCCTTTTGAAAAGCATTAAAAAAAATGTACCGCCAAGTTTAAAATAGCTATCCCTGGCGCGTAACTATTGTTAGGAAATACCTTCTTTTGGTTGTTTATTTTATATGATAATTGCTGTTTCGTTTTGGGGTTTATTGCTCATTAATTTATTTTAATCAATTAAATACATATATAATGTATAACAATTCTGTGCCCGTTTAATATTAAATTTATTAAACGAGTTTGACGGACGCACGCACAGACACGCGAGAGCGCGCCCGCTCACACATTGACATATGTACATGGCATACACAAAGGAACACAGTGCACATTATCATAGCGTTATAGTATGGTCGGTGAAATTGCCTTGTATGAATCAAGGGTAGGAACGTACGTCACGGACACCTGCAATTCTGATAGCACGTACACGTGCCAACGTTCGATTCGGTGAGTAAAACCTTCTTTTTTTCTATGAATTCAATGATATTTGTAAAATTGAACTAGTGCAGAGAAGGAAGCCTGCTCTCAATTACATGTAAACGCATTTGACTTTCCAAAAGCATTTACGGTTAAGTCCTGAAAACGCGACAAAGTCAAGTTGAATTCTGATAGTGCGTACACACAAACACTTGCCATTTGAAAACTTGTTAAATTTGAACTTATTTCAACGTTTTTAAGTGAAAAGAAGCTGAGCCGGAGATTTGTTACTCCAAGCCGTTTTAGATATGCAATGTTCCATGTCATTATTGCCTTGCCTGAAGACGTTCAGACGGAATATTAGACATGATAGCGCGTACGAAGTGAGAGTTTCAGAGATAGCACGTACACACAACATGAATAATTGAGAAAATGATGGATAGCGCGTACATAAAATTGCATGTGATTGGGTAGGTACATTCTGACATTTCTCAAAAATGCCTGTAAATCAAATGTGTGTTAATAGTGTACAAATGTACATGTCAGAGGCATTCCTCAGTCTGTTCAACTTCCCCAATAAAGTTATAGTCTGGCACAAAACAAATGGAAAAGGATTCATATGGCGTAAAGGTGCGCAGAACAGATTGACTCGAAACAACGAAATTTATATCTGATTCAACAGGGTCGCATCTGCCTCTTCTGGCTTCACCCGCGACAACTTTTGAAGTGTTTTTAAATCAAGACATAAACCTCAGGAATTTCCCGCCAAATAACTGCCAACCGAGCTTCCAAAATGTCTTGCTTTCTTCACTATATATCATAGAAGATGTCGTCTCCCCACCATACCACGCAACAACTTCAGTCCACAACAAGAATGCCGTATTTTTTACTGGCTGGACACCCTGATGTATTTGCCGGAAAAAAACTAGAAACCCATTCTTAATTCCTTCTTTGGCGAGTGTTTTAATGACGTCCGGTGCCAACTCCATCATTTCTCGAATGTCTTCTTTAAGTCCATCATCATCTTCCCAATTTGCAAAACTTTCACCCAGTCTCAAATCATTGGATGTTTCGTCCTCATAAATTAACCCAGCAAGATCACTCGGGTCATCATTATCTCCAATAGTCACATTGTCCTGGTGCGTCTTGTGTAGAGGGAGACCCGGTGATTTCGTCGCAATATAATATGGACCTGAAACACAAACAAGTCTAGACAGAATAGCAAATATGAAAGTAGGTTTAAAATGAGGATATATTCAAAGACTGTTTAGCCTATTTCGTATTGAACAACGGGCGTGCTCAATTTTCAGTGCAGGTCATCCATGTATACCAATAACTAGACGGGTGTTCCCCGGAACACGTGTGTCGCCTGTCAGCGGTTTGTCAGTATAACAAGGTTTTTTGGACCTGATAAATTACCTTGACATACTAGCCTGAGTAAGTTTTTTTTATGAGGAAAAAATCAGTATTTAACCCATATATTGACCTTCAGTGTGACCTTGACCTTTATATTTTAGTATGGTCATGTCGATGTTGTCAAGATGAGTACATATTGAAAGTTTGATGAAGAAATATCAAGAAATAAGAAAGTTATAGCCAACGTTAAGTTTTCGTGACCGCCTAACGGACTGACAGTCTGATGGACTGACGGACGGGCGACAAAGTGATCCCTACGTATCGCATTTTTCTTCGAAAGGGTGACACAAAAACAGCGCCATCAGTCGATGTTTCGGGCAAAATAAACGCCCAAATCAATATCATCGATATATCCAAAACATCATTTCTGAACTATAGTGCTTCCGGTATTTTTAAAAATGGTCGCATCTGATTTCGAATATTGTGAGTTGGGGCCAAATGCTTTTCACACTTTCATTCCAAAACACAAAGTGTGCATACACAGTTTGGGAAAATAAAATACCATTGTATTTAATTAAAAGCAATAAATCCGCTTAATTGTATCAATGCAGATGCCATAACTTTACTGTCGTCATCAATTCAAAAATGTGTATGAACAATTTTTCTTTATTTTCTTTCAAATAAACTTTGCATTTTACAAATACCTTCACGTGCTTTCGTCTCGAAAGCCAACCGCTTGGTGACTGGAGATTGTGTTGGGTTTAAATTTGCACTATGTCTTCGTTTAACCGACTTCAGTGAATCGTTTGATGACTTGTGAAGTTTCGGTGAGATTCCAGGACATGTAAATGTACTGCTGGCCAGAATAAGGTTTTTTATTAATGGATTTCCTCAATTCTCTCTTTTCTCGTTCTTTTTTTCTGTTTAAAGTTAGGTTGGAGTTTTTTCTTCTCATGGTGAATATCTAACATATAAAACATTCCATATACGAGAGGCGCCCCACTTATATTTGAACACTTTTGTTAAAGGTGGGTTTTTTCAGCGGAAGTGATTGTCATGAAAAATACGTGATTAAATGATGTGAAACTGTCATTTAGAACGTATGCATTTAAAAATAATATCCAATTTCACGCGGTCCTTTTTAAATTGCATTTTGAATAAGGTGTACACCATTTTCTAATTTGAAGCCTATATGTTGCTGTTGCCGTGGAGCAAATAATTGCACTAAATGCGTATCATAATTGTTTAAACCTGTGTTTATAATTTAAATATGATCGTATGTTTTATTTTAAGACACAAATATAGATGCTGAATTAAAAGCTCGACTTTTTATCGCAATATTAAAACATTGACAGATAATAGGAAAATGTGCTCCTGTGTTACTGATAATTTTATAAATTAACCAAAATAACTGTTTTTATAATATTTTGTGATATAAAAACATGAACAGTTATTGTTGATGTATATCATATATGTATATCGTATACCTTATAAAGATATATTTGGTAAACAAATATATTATTTTTATCATTATTGCAAATGTGTGTGTTTTGACCCTAAATTTTAAGTTATATATTTTTCTATCTTTTCTTTTGAGAAACTTATGAAACTTGTTTTTTATAGCTGTCAAAAAATGCCTGCAGTTAATGTTTTGAACTAGACGCTTTCGTAAATTTAGTCATTTTCATAGTTGAATTTCATGTTAATTTTCGCTAAAATCTTGAAAATCGACAAATTAAAAAAAAATGCATATCACACTTTTCTACGTTCAGGCATGGACATATCGGATTACTATAACCGTTAACGATATTTTAAAAGCATTTGTGTTAAAATTTGTATTGCAGCTATTTTTATAATTGACGATTTTTGCTTCAAAATGTCATTCTCTACCCATTTTCAAAAATGCGGATGCAGCAACATTAGGAAGCACATAATAGTGCATGTCATAATGTTTCATATCGAAGGAATCATTAGACTTGACATTACAATCAACATATTCGGCGAGAATTTCAAGATAGTTGATTCAGTTACACAATGAAAGTGTTCAAATATAAGTGGGGCGCCTCTCGTATCAACTAATTATTTGCATTAAATTAACATTAAATTAACGAACTTACTAACGTTTACCCCATTTTCTGCTTTTATGGGTTTGTGTGTACGTGCTATATGTTTAAATGCGCTTTTCTCTTGTGTGTACGTGCTATCTCTCAAATTCTCACTTCGTACGCGCTACCATGTCTAATTTTTCCTCTCAACGTCTTCAAACAGGGCAATAATAACATGGAACATTGCATATCTAAAACGGCTTGGAGTAACAAATCTCCGGCTCAGCTTCTTTTCACTTAGAAAAGTTGAAATAAGACCAAATTTAACAAGTTTTCAAATGTCAAGTGTTTGTGTGTACGCACTATCAGAATTCAACTTGACTTTGTCGCGTTTTCATGACTTAACCGTAAATGCTTTTGGAAAGTCACATGCGCTTACATATAACTGAGAGCAGGCTTCCTTCTCTGCACTAGTTCAATTTTACAAATATCATTGAATTCATAGAAAAAAAGAAGGTTTTACTCACCGAATCGAGCGTTGGCACGTGTACGTGCTATCAGAAGTGCAGGTGTCCGTGACGTACGTTCCTACCCTTGTGAATGTCATGCAAACAATTGAGAGGAAACAATTCAGTACAAACAATAAAGGGGCGGAGCTATACGTCCAATACATTTATGGAAGTTAGAGCACAGACAGCACGCGCGGACAGGGGTACACTGAGTACACAATACCATACTACAAACAAATATAGAGCTTGTATAAGATCGTTGGTCAGGCCTTTACAAGTTTTTTTCTATGTTTAGCGTCATTGGGCTCGTAGGTTTTTGAATGGCTGGGCCGAAAAAAATGACATGCATATGAAAACGATCAACTACATCAATTCCTAATTGGAATAAACAAAATCGTATTAAATGAATATGGTTTCAGTTAGAAAACAAATATATTTGTTTATGTGCCTGTCTTTCATGGGCATAGGAAAGTTTCATTTATTGGGAGGGGTTGTGGGATGGGGGAGGGTTGCGGCAAACGTTTTGAAAATATATTTGACAATCAAAAAGCTTGTTTCCAATTGTTTTCACAAAATAAAAATAAAACATTATCCACGCCCAATTAAACATACAACATTATCATATGGAAAAAAGTAGTAATTTTTGTGTCGCCTTTTCGAAGAAAATGCGATACATAGGGATCACTTTGTCGTCCGTCCGTCCCTCCGTCAGTCCGTCCGTCAGTCCGTCAGTCTGTCAGTCCGTCACAAACTTAACGTTGGCTATAACTTTGTCATTTCTCTATATGTCTTCATCAAACTTTCCATATATACTCATAATGACCACATCAACATGACCATACTAAAATGTAAAGGTCAAGGTCACACTGAAGGTCATTATATGGGTTAATACGCAAACTTAACGTTGCCTATAATTTTCTCATTTCTCCATATTTCTTCATCAAACTTTCAATATATTCTCATCATTACCGAATCAACATGACCATACTAAAATGTAAAAGGTCAAGGTCACACTGAAGGTCATTATATGGGTTAATACGCAAACTTAACGTTGGCTATAGCTATGTCATTTCTCTATATTTCTTCATTAAACTTCCAATATATACTCGCCATGACCACATCAACATGACCATACTAAAATGTAAAAGGTCAAGGTCACACTGAAGGTCATTATATCGGTTAATACGAAAACTTAACGTTGCCTATAACTTTCTCATTTCTCCATATTTCTTCATCAAACTTTCAATATATACTCATCATGAACACATCAAATTTAGAGCAGAATGGAATGCGATTGGAATCAAAATCTCATACCAAATTCCATTCCATCCCAGATTTAGACTATGTCGATTTATACACGGTGAATCTAAACCATACGTGTACCTCGACACCGCAATACAATTTCTCAAATAACTCATATAAAGTTAATTGTTGCTGCAATGTGTTAATCGCATGAAAAGATACTCTTCTTCTAAAAATCTTACACGAGCTTCATCGGATACTTTAACATAATTTAGGATTTCTATCATTGTCGCCATTTTGAATTCCGCAAGCAGTGTCAATAGATGGCGCTATTTGAAGAAAAAACACGTGACCACACATACCACATCGTAATAGAAACTTACCACATCAAAATGAAAACATACCACATCATAATGTAAAGTGACCACATCATAATGAAAAGCGACCACATCACATCATAATGTAAAGTGACCACATCATAATGAAAAGCGACCACATCATAATAAAAAATGACCACATCATAATGTAAAGTGACCACATCATAATAGAAACTTACCACATCATAATTAAAACAGACCACATCATAATGTAAAGTGACCACATCATAATGAAAAGCGACCATATCATAATACAAAGTAACCACGTCATAATGGAAAGTAACCACATCATAATGAAAAGTGATCACATCATAATGTAAAGTGACCACATCATAATAGACACTTACCACATCATAATGAAAAGTAACCACATCATAATGTAAAGTGACCACATCATAATGTAAAGTGACCCCATCATAACAAACAGTGACCACAACATAATGAAACGTGACCACATCATAATGACAAGTGACCACATCATAATGGAAAGTGGCCACATCATAATGACAAATGACCACATCATAATGTAAAGCGACCACATCATAATGGAAAGTGACCACATCATCATGAAAATGACCACATCATAATGGAAAATGACCACATCATAATAGACACTTACTACATCATAATGAAAAGCGACCACATCATAATACAAAGTAACCACATCATAATGGAAAGTATCCACATCATAATGAAAAGTGACCACAACATAATAGACACTTACCACATCATAATGTAAAGTGACCACATCATAACAAAAAGTGACCACATCACAATGGAAAATGACCACATCATAATGACAAATGACCACATCATAATGTAAAGCGACCACATCATAATGGAAAGTGACCACATCATAATGGAAAATGACCATCAAAGTCGTGTTTGGCGTTCCATAGTTACATGCTCAGATGACAGCCCGAGTACATCCCTCTTACACAAAAGAGGCTTAGACAAGTGTCGAACCCGTACGTGGCTTATGATCATTTTAAACGTATTCATATGTGGTTGATGACCACAGAAACCTTTTTTGCATTTCTCTTTAAAATAATATATCATGCTCATAGAAATATCAGTTTGCAAGTTCGTTTCTTTTACATATTATTATAAACAGAGTTAATTCATGTTTTAAAAATACCAAAGACAATTAGCAGAGTTATAATGCATTTATTAATATCTATGCAATACACGTCTTGGTGTAACAATATAAAGATAGCTCAAATATACAAAGCACTAATTATATATAGGCGAATAAAGTCACATTTTTGTGCAAATCCTATTTACATGGTTGTATATAGCTACATTTCCACCAGATACTTAGCACCTTATAAGAAAGTGTTATCATGCACAGGTTGTGTATTATGTTCTTCTCTTAAGCTTAATACTTATATATACATGTATAGAATTTTTATAACATTTTTATTTTATAAACAAATCCTTAAATTCCGTATGATTATCATAATAATAATTATAATAACCAATTCTCAAAAATATGCAGTAATGTCTATTTCGGTTTTATCGCCGTTTGTATTGTCATTCGTTTCCTTTTCTACTTCAGTTGAATCTGTTGAAGAAAGGTCGCCGGTGGATGCACTTTTTTCAAACCCATAATTGAAGAAACATACTTCGCATTCCGAGCCGACTGACACCAGTGGAGATTTGCTGTCCTCGGTTTCCTTTAAGCTAGTTTTATTTGGGTTACTAATAGCTTCCATAAAGCTGTCGCTTCGGAGAGGCGAGTGCTCCCTATCTCTTTTATGTTCAGATGACCTCGCTTCTGAATCTTCAAGCACATTTGCAACATTAGCAGGCTCATTGGTATGTTCACTATGTGTTATCATTTCAGTATTACTATCTTCAAGGATAGCATATGCGTACTCTTCACTTTCGAATTCCGTAGGTGTTTCACTGATTGTAAGCGTAAATTCATCTATATCATTTAATTGAGAAGGGAATAAATCGTTACCGTCACAAAATATTGAATCGTCACACACCAAATTTGATCCAATTTCTTTATCGCTATTGTCGTCCATAGCATAAGTACCTTCTGTTTTGTTTATTCTACTTTCATGGACTCCATTTCCTTCTTCCAAAATCACAGATATATATTCACAGCTTATTTCTGTGTCAACTTCACTGGTGATAGTAAGTGTGAATTCGTCAATATCAAGGATTGTGTCATCCGCGGTATCTGTGAAGTTAGAATACGAGCTACATCGTGTGATACCATCAATAGTGTTGTCGTTTTCCAGAGCACTCGTAAAACTTGTTGTATCCGAACCATCGCCATTATGGTTACTTAGCTGAGATTTTAATGCATCGACCCTGTTTGCAGCATCATCTATAACATGAGAAACTAAAGGCGTTTGTCCTGTACATGTTTTCGTATCTATGCTGTCGCCATTATCTTCTTCGTTCAGATTAGACGAGCTCTGAGATTTTAGGATAGAATCCACTTTTTTGTGGCGAGATCGATAGGAAAAACTGTTTGTTTTATTCAGATGACCTGATGCTTTTTTTTCTTCAAATTTATTGATTTGATTATTTATTGTTGCATCCATTGATGTATACATAGCATTACTAACTAAAGTGTCTTCTGTCAACTGCGATTGTGAGAAAGTGGGTGATGTAATGCAATCAAATTTATCTTCTATAGCAGTAGGTGCTCTGTTCAACTCGTATGTTTGACTTGTATAGTTTGTAAGTATACTTTCGCTAAAGTCTAAATCAAAAGAGAGATGAGTTCCGTCAATAACAGTACATTGATCGTCGTATGCGTTATTCAATGTTACAACAGTTACTTCAGAATCATTAGTTTTATCTAGGACTTCAGCAATATCTCCCGCACTGTAATCCACATTAAGAGTAATTTCTTCTTCAGGGGGTGTTTTCCAGTTTCCGTTGCCTTTGTCTGATTTAGTGTAAGCTGATTCCTGATTTAATACGCGTGAAGTGTCAGCAGTAAATTCATCAAAAGCAGTAGCATGTACATTTGCAGAAGAGTCGTGAGTTTCAATAACATCGTCCAAACAGCCCAAAGTTGTATGATGATCATTGGTGTATATCGGACGAGTTGTAATTGGCGATAGTACAAAACCTGTGCTTTCACTAAGAACATCTGGACTGTCATTCATTTTAAGTTCATCTTCGAAACTAAATGCAACTGGATGGTTGGTTGATGTATTGCATTCAATGCGGTAATTTTTAAAAGAATAGCATGGTGTACTAGCTACTACGTTTATATTTCGGTCAGATTCATCCTCGGCATCGATATCTGTTACAATTTCACTTCGTCGTACACCCGGAGTAGCTTGTTGATTCTGCTCTCGTTCTGCTCTATCTTCCGTACTCCTCCACCAGCTTCCTTTTCGACCTGAAAAATGGTGTAGTACGATAATGATTTAATATTTTCAGTGAAACGTTCATAGCTACTGGTACAGTTAAACAAAATAATATTGTAAAAGAAACGTACTGTTCAAATAAATGTTGTACATGAAAATAATTAGCAACATCACACACAACAAAAGCATAAGGCACTTATATAAAGATGTGGAATACGACATTATTTTATTAAAACAATGCGATACATAATATGCAAATTACGTTTTACGGCAGAAGAATTATTTTTAAACAGGAACTTGATTATTTGACTGCATTATTTTATCGTGCTAGCATAATATGCCATCTAAACAAAAGTTCCAAATTGATACATTTTACTGCATGCTATTGGTTAAACTGCATTATGTTCGGCAATAAACATTTATAACCAAAAACGCATCTCCCAAATATTTTTTATTTAACGTTGTACAAGACCGAGAAAACAAAAGTCACCCGGATACAATTTCCGTAGGGAGAATTTGAACATTTGAACAAATGTATGCGTTTTATACACGTGTTTTAATAAAAAAAATATAGACTGTTGGAATTATAAGAATTAAATAAACGCACAAATGTGGCATAATTGGGTTTATATTATATTTTATGCTTGATTCGGCACAAATACATTCCCACAAACAACAGAAAACTTGTTTTGTTGTGTGAGGAGACATTTTGTTGAGATTAAAAATTCTAGAGTAATATATTTTGCGCTAGTTTTGTGTTCCCATCTGCTAGTATATAAAGCAATAAACTGTAAACGTTGACACAATTGCCATTACCATGTCCTTATACATTGAGTATAATGTAAGTATTTTATTTGCATGTATACACCCACTTTAACAAACAACAACATGTTAAATCATTTTAATAACATTTATTTTCTGCAGTAAAAGGGTTTACACTAAACATGTGAATGCCTGTCGTACATGAATGCCTGTCGTACATGAATATCTGTCGTACGTTCATGAATGCCTGTCGTACATGAAGGACATGAAAGCACTTACTTGATTTATCTTTCATATTTTTTGATAATATTTCTTCAATAGACGCGTTTTTTCGATTGCTCGCAGTACGATCCTGGAATCAAAATAACGTCATTTATAATAACTCATAATTATAAAATGTAGTTGATTAACAATTTAAATTTAGTCACAGCATGTTCAGTTTAGATTAATTATTTACAATAAGGCAGTTTCAAAATGGGATATATGAACACCATCTGCCAAATTTAGTCAAGGCTGTCGAATTTCTCAAACAACAACTAAAGTCATGAATTGGTTAAATTAAATAAATAAGACACTCCATATACTTGATTATAACATGCAAATTTAATTTAATTCTTCAGCTTGCTTAGATTTATATTCATATTAATAACTGTTTAAACATTACATATTAATAAGTGTTAAATGCATAGAGTGCATGTTAATATGCATATACATTCAAAACACAGTAACAGATAGTGTAGATATGTTATATATTTTATAACTAAACTATACCAACTCATTGTTAGTATTATACTGATCAAGCACACAAGCGATATGTCCATAAATTTATCATGCACTTATTTGTATGGAAAGCGCACATAATAGAACAACTGAAACATGCAGTTAATTAAGGGATTATATTGTTAGTGCAAAAGTGGGCATACATCATGCAAGTAAAACACATACAAATTGGACGTTGAACTCGACATGCAAAATGAATTATTCAGAAGTAGAACGCGTTTGTCATAAGATCTTTCATGATTATTTTATCTAGTATTTTCTAAATCAAGTGTTCGTGGTCCGACTAACGTCATCCAAATAGTGTGATATATCTAGATTGTCGTCTGCTTCCAACACAAACAATTCATGGCTATACCAAGGGGTGGTAATCTAAATCTGTAGTAAATATAGCTAAACGGTTGCATTAATTGCTTTATATTTGGCAATGTGAGGACAATTGTCGTATTCTTTTACACATGGGTTGACGACTATTTTTTTCAGGCGTCGTATCCATTTGTTTCCATCAGCAGTAACATGTGCACCTTTTTACTAAGAGAGTGTCTGTATCAACATCTTGTATGAACGTACAGTGACGTAAACATTTATATTCAATTCTCGGTGGTGCATTCGTTTTTTGTTTTTTTCATTAAAATGTTTTACATAATCATAAAAAATTCATCCATTTCGGTTTTATCGTTCTGCTTTTCTCTCATACTCTGCATAGGATCGTATCCGTATAATTTCACTTTATAGTTGAAATGAACTGCTCTCTCATTGCCGTCTGTCAAGAACTGCTTTGAATCTATTTGTCCACCACTCTTTTCAGGATTAAAATACTCTCTGTTGACATGCGAAGTATTTTCTGCCTTGCTACTTGTATTATATTCTGATTGGTTGATATTTGTAGTAGACGGGTAAAAATGTTGTGCACGTGCTGTTCGTGAAGGCAAACGTTGGTTGATGTGAAAAGGAAAACGAGCATGCTGAACTTTAAAACAAACCTTCTGTTTCTTCCGGATAATAAAAATAACTATAATTGTTGATAGTATCACAACTGCAAGAAACGCAATAATTCCCCCTGCTATGTACGCATCATAATTTGCCTCTCTTGCTACTACTGGGTCGCTTAGTGGAAAATCTGCAAAACGAATATTTTAAATATTTACACGGAAAGTTGTAAAAACAGTTTCATGGCAATATCCATATGGTAGCTCCTTTCGACATCTATTCCTAAGGCGCAGAGATATCGGATTCGGACAGAATCCTGCTCTTGGAAATGAATTATAAAGACTGGCGTAATAATGATTTATCAGTAAGCAGAAACGTACAGTCTTAGTATAACATGCAACCTTTGCAAAACAAAAAGTCGTCAGTACATGTAGCATTTCTTTTGACAATAAGTATTGAAAATAAATCACTGAGTGTGAACATGTTTTAAGTAAGCAAATATACATTGTTTTCGAAACATTTAGATAATCAGATCATAATGAGGGAAATCGTTGACATTTAATATTACCTGAGAAATGGACATAAGCATGCAGTGGCATTCCGCACATGGCAATATCAGGAAATTCACTGTTGGCTGAGCACATTCGTATCGTGACATTTTCGTGAGTTTCAAAAGTAAAGTCAGGCATGGAATTATTGTACAACGTTTCGTATTCCGTTTCGACCAATCGCTGAAGCATAAACATCTGTTCGGATCCTCCGTTGAACCCAGCGGTACAAAACATACTGATTTTACTGTTTTTCGTTTCCACAAAACAGTTGGTTGGTGCAGCTGGACTTCCTGAAATAGTTATTTTTTTCTAGCATGTACTAGTTCGTACCAGACTACATACTATATCAGTTTACTTACAATGGTTTTAATTTTCAAATATTTTATAGAAGTTTTTAATGAATTATGATCATGGCTTTTAATATAAAACAACTAAAAGAAGATAAAGCATGCTACCTTGGAATACATCATTGCGATCTTACAAATACAATGATTAAGTATTTAACGTTTGCATGCTGTGAATATTAACGTTGTATTTACATCGAAAACATTAACTAGATAACATAATCACAAGGTCGTATCTTAAAAGACTTTTTTTCTATGACTACAAATTATAAATTCTTCTGGTAAAATGATACTAACCTGGATGTACAATTTGGAAAACGCATGGATTTTTTGACATTCCTTCTGTGTTTTTCCATAGCATTCAACAATAGCATATTGTAATTCAGAACTGAAATACCAAAATAATACTGAATACACCGAATACTATTACTTGTATACGTACAAAACACGATCTGGTAGACTATCCGGGATTATTTTTTTCAAAATCATTCGAGACCGTTTAAAAGCTTGATAAGTGTCACCTATTAGGAAGCATGGCTTGCGTAACTCAACAGAAATTTCAATTTTATCAAACATTTTCAAGTTTTATAGTGTATTAAAGTCTCGTCATAGTAAAGTATTATATACAATAACACATTACATATGATTTAACGATGCCATTCTAAAAGATATATAAGAGACTGCATGAAAATAAATTTCACTTACAACAGCAACATAATATGACAAATTTAACTTAAGTGATTGGTTCTGGACCTATTTCAATGTATTTAAAGAGTTTAATTTCCATGGTTATTAAGACGAAATTAAGACGGAAAAGTTCAGCCATTTGAGTTTTATTGTAAGATCTAGAAAATAAATAATTCTAAAAATATCGTGTTTTTTTAATAACACGGAGTGAAAACACGTTACTTTTTATCTTTATTAAGACAATCTTAATACTAAATTATTGAATATCGAGTTTCATTTGAATTACATTTGAATTTCTATGGCTTATAAAGAGGTTGTTTTCATGTTAACAAAACACACGAAAGAAATGGCTGCATTTCGGTCAAATTGCAAGAACTGTGTCCAGAAAAAATAATTCGAAATGATGGAAAGCCAGGTGTAAGAAAAAGTAACATATTTACAGAAAAAAAATACTTAAAATTTACCCAATTTGTATTTCAATCGATCCATAAGCGTGGTCTCTGTTGTTAACTCCTGCTATTGCTTGAACTGTCTGTATTAGTGTCTGCGAATTCCGGTAACGCCATGTCATCATGACGTCATTTGGTGATCCCGACATGTGACAGTCCAGACTTACAGTTTCTCCGAATCTCGCTGCATGTTTCTGTATTCTTGGAGAAGTGCAAATAGGCGGATCTAAAACATAAACAATTAATTTATTTTAACTTGTATTAAATAAATGCACGCGGCTTTATGTTAATCAATTGTTCGTTTCAGTCACCAGTATTCCATTCTGGTGGTATTTATAATAACATTTTAATTTATATTAATAATAAAAGCAGCATATGTGACACGTGTTATAGTTAAATATTATAATGAATAATGAACACGTGTACAAGCAAAGTTATCAAAGCGTTCTACACAACAGTTCCTATAAGCTAACACATAGTCTTCGTATAGAATAGAGGCTGAGAAGAGAAATCTTCACCATTAAGAATGAATGAATGAATGAATGGTATTTTACGGCACGTCGACACAAAAATAGGTCATATTGTGCGCAAAAACTGATGAAAGATGAAGAAATGAAATAGTAAATTAATATGTTGTTTTTCTTACGCAAGTCACGCATTAACATCGTATCCAGCTCGGAATCAATCTTCCAGTTGCACGTAATGGCGTGGGAAACGAAATATGGCAATAAACTAAGATATCAGGGGACATTTTTAATAATCTTGAGGGTTTATGATCGTGTTTATGAAAGGAATTTCTAATCACTGAACATTTTTAAGGACAATAAAAAAGTAATTACCAAGGCTTTATTGCCGCAGATCAATTTTGAAAGTATGTAATGGACAGGTTAACGTCACGTGCAATCACATAAACTAAACGGGGTCATAAATCAACGTAGTGGCGTACTTTATACGTGGTCATCGCATGCTTAACAAAAAGGGCCTGATATCGGACTGTTGCGGATATAAGGGAGGGTGATTCTTATATATATATATATATGTTGACGAGGTGCTCGAGTGGGCTAATGCGTCTGCTTTTGGCCGAAGCGTTGTGTCGAAGCCGGTGTCCAAGGGATGCAGGTTCAAATCCGTTGGTAAGTGGTTGGTACAAATTTGTTTCTCGACATACATCTTTTATTTATATATATATATATATATGGGAAAATGGCAAAAAACACAACAGATGTCCACGTTCTTAGATAGTTGCTTGTATCTGTAGCATCGTATACTTACATAGAACTGTTATGGTCGAGTATTCGCTTTTGGAAGAACCAAGTCTGTTAGACGTATGACAAGTATAGTTTCCAGCATCCGATCTGAAATATATAAGAAAATAAGCCATTTGAATAAGTATCATTCTATAAAATAAAAACGAAATTCAGTGCTGTGTAATAAGTATATTTTTTACCAAAATACGAAAATTCGTCTTTGATCCAATTTGATTAGTACCTCAATAAACTATCAATGAGACGTGCACTGTTTAATGATAATTAAAAATGCACTGAGAACAATCGGTTGAGATATAAAACAATTCCCATAGGAACGTTGCAAAATCAATGTAAAACTGCTTCATCAAAAATTTAAAAAAATTTCGAAACCAGTACAGTATATAAATGAAATGTTCATTCATGGTAAAACTATTTTATCACCAGTTATTTGTAAAATGTTTAATAAAGTGTTTGAGGTTGGGTATTTTCCAGAAGTCAGGTCAGAAGGGTATGTTATTCCTCTTCACAAAAAGGGCAATATTAATGATGTAGAAAATTACCGTGGTATTACTTTATTAAGCTGTTTGGGCAAATTATTTACACGTACACTAAATAATAGATTATCGGTGCGGGCAGAAACATACAGCGTTCTGATTGAAGCACAAGCTGGATTTAGATCGCACATGAGTACTGTTGATAATATATTTGTTTTAAGTGGTTTAATTACACATATTTTAAATCAAGGAAAGAAATTGTATTGTGCATTTGTTGATTTTACTAAAGCTTTTGACTATGTTGTGCGTGATAATTTATGGTACAAATTAACAAAGTTCGGTATTCGGGGAAACATTCTTGATATCATTAAATCAATGTACTCATGTGTTAAGTCCAAAGTTAAATACTGTAACCAGTTGAGCGATGAATTTTACTGTGTACTTGGCGTTCGGCAAGGGGAGTGCCTATCTCCATTGTTGTTTTCTATGTATTTAAATGATAGAAGATGCATTCATACATAGTGGCTTTGAAGGTTTAGATATTAATATGTTTAAGATGTTTATGCTGTTATATGCAGATGATATAGTTTTGTTTGCTAACACTGCAGCAGAGTTACAAAATGGACTTAATATACTATCTAGCTATTGTAAAGAATGGAGATTGAAAGTAATATGTACTAAAACAAAAGTTATGGTATTTAGAAAGAGCGCAATGCTACCACGAAATTTAGTTTTTATATATAACGGTGCCCCATTAGATATAGTTAGTAAGTTCACATATTTAGGTATAGTCTTTTCTACTGGAGGGTCTTCAGCATAAGCACAAACTACTCTTGCTGGTCAAGCGCAAAAAGCCATTTTTAAAATGAATAGATATTTATACAAATTTACATTTATATCCCCAAAGCATAAATTAGATCTGTTTGATAAATTGATAACTCCAATTTTAAACTATGGTTGTGAAGTGTGGGGATTTATGCCAGCTATATCAATTGAACGAGTGCATTTACAGTTTTGTAAACACATTTTGGGTGTTAAGAAGACAACTCAAAATGATTTCATATATGGTGAACTTGGCAGAACATCATTTATTACAAGAAGATATTTTATAATAATTAAATATTGGATGAAAATCATGAGAGTAAATGATCGTAAATATGTAAAAAATGTTTATAACATGCTGCTTAATGACTGTGAAATATATCCTCTGAAAATAAACTGGGTTTCCCAGTTGAAACACTTATTGTCCTCGCTTGGGTTTTATGATGCATGGTTACAACAAAGTGTTGGTAACGATAAACAATTTCTTGCAATATTAAAGCAAAGGTTAAATGACAATTTTGTTCAGAATTGGCATAGTCGATTAGAAAATTCCACTAGAGCAGTTTTTTATATAAACATTGCAAAGTTTCAGTTTCAATCATATCTAGATAATATAAATGTTTTCAAAATGTGTCAAGCACTAACTAAATTACGGGTGTCATCCCATAGACTGCAAATTGAAGCCGGTAGGTGGGTTAAACCAAATAGAATTCCTCTAAACGATAGAATATGTGTATTTTGTAATAAACTTGAAGATGAATTCCATTTTGTGTTGGAATGCCAAACATACATAATGTTAAGGAAGCAATATATTCCTAAATATTTTTATAAGAGACCAAATATGATCAAGTTTCTGGAATTACTAAACTCACAAAATAAGATATATATTCGCAAACTGTGTACCTTTGTTTTAAAAGCATTTAAGTTACGAAACAAAACACTATACAGAAATTAGCTATTTCTGAATATAATGTATGTAATATATGAGTTAAGGAAATTGTGATGAATTGTAATTTATTTATGCAAGGAAGTGTTATGTAAACGCCTTCTCATTGTATCAGCTCAGTTAAGATAAACTGCATATTTGGACATGTATTATTTGTAATAACTACACTGTTGTCATGTTTTGTAATTGTATTTTGTATCCTCATGGGCGTTTAAGCCTATTGGAAATTGGAAATAAAGATATATCTATCTATCTATATATACATTCCGGCATCCGCAAGATCGACACTTACGGATGGCAGGAGGTATACGTTACTGGTTCTACCCAGGAACAATGGGATGGTCTGTCAATATCAGAAAAAAATCAGATATATCCTAAAATGTGCTAAAATGACGTAAAAAAACATTCAAACAATGTATAAGTATATAGGTAGGCGCGTATTTGTTCTTCACGCGAAACTCGTTAGAGGTAAGGGCTCGGGTTAGGATTGCCGATCTACTAACAACGCGCTTACTTCGAACAACTCTGAATAAAAAACATATACAATATTAGTTTAAATTCCTAATTTTGTGTTGTTTCAATTAGCATATTACTTTTACCAGGTGTTACGAAACACATAAACCATTCCATTGCTCTTAACTATGTATGTTCTCAGAAGTTCTTCAATGCTGCGGTCCAACATTTTTATTAACGCAACTCGCCATTTATTCATTCTAGCAACAGCTATAACGCACTTAGAGTCTAGTACGTGCAAAGTAGAACAAAACACTTGAAACTCAACCTTTCTTTGATGGACTAGTGTACTGATATTTCCGTTCTTGATTTTATAGGGACACAAAGCAATCTTGATTTTTGTGTAAAACTCAAGGCGTCCCGTTAGTTTTTCTACATAAATTGCTTTTGTTCAATTAATATTAATTATAAGAATAGTATACAGCAAATAATTGTTTCCGTTGTATATTAGTAACTGTTGATTATATTTCACCAATAATATATCCAAACCCATGGTTTAATAACGAAGAAAAGTTGACAAAAACTCAAAATTGTATTTAAAAAAAAAAGAAAACCAAGAACTGAATTATTTTATTACTTACATGTTTATATTCTCAAGGTTCAAACTAAACTCCGTGGCTTTGTTCGATATAGAGTAGCCTCCCTTGTCGATGGCAGCACCATTGTGAAGCCAATACATGCTTTCTGGAATCGGAAGTGGCAGTGCATCGATGCGGCAGCGTAGCGTCAAATTCCTTCCTTCTTTAGCAGTATATTGTGTCTCGTCAATCGTTATGTTTGGTGCGTCTGCAATGGTAATTATTATTATTATTATTAAAACACAATATCTCCAACGTTGTATTGCTGTTTATTAAATGATAAATTCTAATTGATAATATGGCATGGTGGTGGCGACAAGAGCGTCAATCAGAATCGGTGATTCAGTTTAGGTTTTATAATGTTTTCTCTGGTGTTTTCGATTTTGCGGAGCATGTGTTTATGATCTGGCAGAGATTGGAGCAAAGGGCATCTACTCATATCTTTCGAGTTTCTCAACAACAGCCTGCGTGGTAAGACGTTGCGTCGTAAACTTCGCCTCTAACCGCTGCGGGTTCGAATCCCACTGGGAGCTCAACTTGTAATTGAGAAAGTGTCAATTCTTACTGATGGCGGAAGGTATACAGTACGGGGTACCAAGGGAAAATGGTGTGGTGTTACCATTAAACAAGACCGTCCACCTCCCCAGCCCATACCACCCCTTTTTCATTATTTTTGGCTCTCCATTTTTCTTTTTCTTTATTTTTTGTTCAATTTGGTGAACAAAATTAAGGCTTTTGAGAATGAAAATCTTAATGGAGATGAACATAATCATAGATGAACATTGTGAATCTGAGATGCATTTACATTTTAAATATATCGATGTTACTCCCTTTCCGAAACGGTATTTGATTTAATCTTATAATCATGTAATTTCTGTACATGAGTACTTATCTATCAATCATACCCTTAGGTTGTTATGGTGCATTTTCTTAAGTTATCCAAATTGTATATCACTAACATGACACTAATAGCGTTACATTCGCCATGTTTGCAGCCAGTCCTCTATCTTGAAGCACCGAGTTCGTTACTGCGCATGTCAAAACGGAACCGTTATATTCACGTGTCAATGTTCTCTGAAGGAATGACCGTACTGTAAAGGTTCCATCAGGTTCCGGAATGACAACAAACTCAAAATCTCCAATTGCAACGCCGTCAAGCATCCAGAACACGTTTGCAGTTGGACGACTTCCGGTACTCGTGCACGCCAGCTTTAAGACGCCATTGTTGTCGAAGCTCCCGTCGTATCCACTTATTTCCGGTTGTAGCGGCATCACTATAGAAATAGATATATATGTATGCTTTTATAACAAAATGGGATAAATATGTTTTTCTTAGTCATTGAATTTGGCATTGGCGGTCGTAGTTTTCGAAGTGTCGTTGGTGAGATATTTAGGACGGTGTAGTATGCTTGTTTCGGCCATAAATTATATATCAAGCATGTGTGGGCATGTAAATGGTTATAATAGTTTAATTTACATCCTAAATTCGATCTTTAACCGAGGCGAAGACACATTTAAAGCATCCGCACGGATACTGTTTATTGAATGCAAGTATCTATTGTTTTGAAAGACAACTTACGGTGTACATCTAGGTCGTTGTTGAATGTCTCATGGTAGAAGACGGAGACCGATACGTTACATGACAATGGAGCTCGGTACATATCTCTGGATACTGTGACGGTCAAACTGCTCGAGCGGTGACCCGTGCCGTTGGCGTAGGTTGTATCTTGTAATCTGCCGAGCATTGGTACTATGGTTCCATTGAAATCTGTCGTGAAAATATAATATTACATTTAAAGAATCTAGTTTAAAGGTACACACGACAATCGCGGCGACCCTTAGTTTTTCTAAATATATGTGTTCAAGCATTACTATTAATTATAAGAATGGTATAAAGTATATATGTAGTTTTTCATTTGTTAAGAAGATCGAGTATAATATGCCTAATTATTTGGTGATAATGAATGCTTTTTTCCATCCTGTAAAATTTGTTGTAATTCAAACTTATATAATAGCATGGTACTACATATAGATCTAACTACATATTAGTTACAAATGCGTCAGAGTGTTTGTTTTTCAGTAAAATTGTATTGATTTCATTTTGTGATGAAGGATAACACTGCTAATATAACTTATTTGGGTTGAAGAATGGAAGCATATTTACCTTTTCTGAACCATGTTATCTCCGGAAGTGGTTTTCCGCCATCAGCTTCACACAAAAACGTAACTTCCGTTCCCTCCAAAACCGGATCAGTGGGAACTATCATGTTCATGATTGGCGGTCGTACTGAAATATGTTAGATAGTTCGTTTAAAATTGCATTTAGCATTTTTATTTCTTTCAAAAAATAATTATTTAAATTGGTCAAAGTTGAAAAGCAATGTGTGTAATAAACTATAGTATTGTTATCCGCAAGAATTAGTATGATTAAACAAACAGTACACATGTACATATACGTTGTTTCCATATGATTATAAGATAATATACAATATATACTTTAAGTTTTCAATTAGACCAAATAGTTTTTCTTTCAAATGACATGATCATAAAATGAATGAAAATATATCTTACCAACAATGTTTAGCTTCGTTACCTCTACTAAAGTTCTGTTTTTTAAATTGTAACAGCGAAATATCTTGTCGTCTGCTAAAGTAAGATTATGAATAACCAATGATTCGCGTACGCCATTTTGTTTTTCTATCACATATTTAGAAGAGTTTGTAGCTACGACGTGTCCATGTATTGCTATAACGTTTCCATCCGAGCTTTCCCAAATAAGAGTGTCCGAAATAGGTAATTTGCATTCGACAGAAACAGAATTTCCCAGAATTCCTATGACAACGTCATTTCCGCTGCTCCTCTTGGATATTGCCAGAAGGCCTAAGATCAGCCTTAGAAGATGCATCATGGCATCAGTAGCCCGTGAGGTGAATCTGAAAGTAATTAAAATAACTAGTTCAGTCATCTATTATCTTAATATAACAACTCACAGAAGGAAGGAAGGAAGGAAGGAAGGAAGGAAGGAAGGAAGGAAGGAAGGAAGGAAGGAAGGAAGGAAGGAAGGAAGGAAGGAAGGAAGGAAGGAAGGAAGGAAGGAAGGAAGGAAGGAAGGAAGGAAGGAAGGAAGGAAGGAAGGAAGGAAGGAAGGAAGGAAGGAAGGAAGGAAGGAAGGAAGGAAGGAAGGAAGACTATGACAACGCGGGCACGAGAAATGGAGAATGTAAATAACGAGAAAAAGTAACAGATATCGAATGAATCGGGGTGCTTGATTGAAGAAAAAAATTACACATGATCACGTGTGTCTTGTTACATAATATTGCAAAAGAGGGACAGAGTTTGAGAGGAATCCGATTAGAACATTTTCAAAATACATAAACAAGTAAATTCAGTATCATCAAAAAAACAAAACTATGCATCATCTTACCTTAGATACATAATATATCCACATAACAAACCCCTACACAAATGCAAACAAATGTCATAAATTAATGCCAGTGCAAGAATGCAAAAGATTAACAATATCAATTATTTAGTGTGTTTTAATGCGCTTGAGGAAAATATAACCGTATTCTAGCTGAATATGTTCTGTTAAGTTATGAATGTGCAATGCAATGACTTATTATATGGAATCAAACTGAGCAATCTGTGTCAAGTACAAATAACTACTAATTACTACTCAATTAACCATCTTCTCGTGGTGTAATATTAGTGTTTGCAACTAGAGTCGATAATTAATCACTCAGCTGTTAATTGATGTTCACTGATAAATCAATCAATAAATGATTGAGCATCATTTACAACGAACAGTTTGTTGCAAATCCTTGAAAATAGAAAGAATCTTAATATAACTTGCATCTCGATTTAACATAGTCGAATTAAATTGCCTTAACTTGACGCTAACTGTTCGTTATGCATGTTTTATGTTTTAGCTGTATTTTTAATACACTTGTACTTGATTTGTATAAATTAGTGTCTCAAAGGCCGATATCGGCCCAAAATCTCATATATTTAAATATGTTGTACTGAAAGTTGTGTATGCCATATGATGATTTTTGACACCTTAATAAACATTTATCTTCTTCTTTAAAAATGATCGTGTTATACTTTTAGTTCCGTTTTGTTCGGCTTATAAAATTGTTTAAGATTTTAAAATGTAATAAAAATATTATTTAACTACTGGGTTTGATTACACGGAATTCCTTCACTCAATGGTAGGCGTCATTTGTTTTCTACTCACTCAAAGCCACTGATTCGTGAAAAGATTCACACGCCTCACACGCCTCACATCTCATGAAGAATTTCCCTATAATCGATCTCAGCAGTTGAAAACTGTCTATGTATAATATATTAGTAAATTTAGACCGAATCATCGCTCGTTTTTTACAAGTTCATCTCGGTGCAAACATCTTTATTAGTGAGAGTTCTGAAAAACTTGAATAAGGGTGAAAGAATTATCAAAATCGGATGATAAACAAAGAAGATATGAACGTTTGAAGTTTCTGTTGAAACGGATATGGAAGTGGCCATTTTGAGAGCTATGACATCACGGTTCTAAATGACCATATATGGAATATTTATAGATATGAAAATTTACTGATTTATAGGGAAAAAATGACGGCAGCTGTACGAAAAATATGTAATACTTAATGACAATAATGCTTTATATGACCAGTAAAAAAATGCATTCATTTGCAGTGATTTTCTTCGTTTTAAATGATATTTATCAATATTCAATATATGGTAATATGGAACTATGATGTCATAGTTCTAAAAATGGCGGCTTCCATATTCGTTTTAGAACAACCTTTACATAGTCATATCTTTTTTGTTTTCCATCCGATTTTGATAATTCTTTCACCTTTTTCCAAGTTTTTCGGAACTCTCAATAATAGAACTGTTTGGCTGTGTCGCTACATTCCCTTTAAACATTGCAAATCACGGAAATCGACGAGGCATTTCCGGACAAGACCGCATCAACATACGACGTCATCATATAGAACATGTCATACGACTGTAACAACGCTAGAGGTAACAATTCCGCTAAAGTTAACAACCGCCGCTAAAGTTAACCGTTTACCTTTAGCGGAGGTTGTTAACTTTAGCGTTGAAATTGTTACCTTTAGCGGAATTGTTACCTTTAGCGGAATTGTTACCTTTAGCGTTGTTACAACGACAACGACATATAGGCAGCTACAATTATCTGGCATTTCATTCTTTTGAGTTATGTGAGAAATAGAACCTCGAATTCGTGTCAATTTAATATTAAATTTATTACACCCGTTGGATACAATTGGTACAGCCTCGTATCATATATATGTGTATCCTCGCATCGTATCATTTCAGCTCCGATGGTTAAATAAAATTAATATTAAAAAAACAGGCATTCTTGTATTATCCTCTATAAATTATATAACCTTAAAAAATGTAGTCGATATAAATTATCGTATAAAACACAGAGACGAAGGCACACTTTTCAACATAAGCACGTACATTATGAATATGATAATTCAAGTAAACATACTCAAAAGGTCACTATAAAAGTATTTTAATTATCTTCAACACACTATTTATACTCCTGCAAACGAAGTCACTGCGGCGGGCGGTCTCTTGGTATGTTTGCCTGTTGGTCTGTCGGACGGTCTGTTGAATCTTGTTGAGCGAACTACTTCTACCGTTTTCAAGCTATGGAATTGACACTTTGTATACGTGATCAACATGAAGTGTAGATGTGCGTGACACAATTTTGGTGAGGCTCGCTCTATTCCCTGCAGAGTTATTGCCCTTACACTTAGTCAAAATGCTATATTCATCATATGCAACAGTTATTAAGATATTGACAATGTTGTATTTTATACATGATCATCATGAAGTGCAGATGTGCGACTCAGTCATTTCCATGCAGAGTTATTGCCCTTGCATGTAGTAAACAATGCTTTATTCAGCAAATACAATCCTGTGGAGTGAACTACTTTTACAGTTTGGAAGATATTGAATTAAAACTTTGTATACATGATAAACATGAAGTGTACATGTACGTGACACAATGTTGGTGTGGCTCAGTCAATGTCATGCAGAGATATTGCCCTTGACCTTACTAAAAAAATGTTTGAGGGGGTATTTATCACCTTCAGTGATAGTTCTAGCTAATGTAGCTAACATTTTATTACTAATATTTATATTACAAAATCAAATTGAGCAAAAATTGTCATGTATTACTGCTCAATTAATCTTTTACTCACGCTGCTTGTAGCTTGGGTCGATAATTAATCAATCACTCGTTAATTGATCCGTTGTTCACCGATTGATCCCAAAACAAATCCAGTGAAAAACAATGGCAAACTGTGACAATAAGTTTAATAATTCACGTGGCGTATGTATTCCTTTTTTTTCTTCAAAATTAGTACCTCAGTGTTGATGCTGAATCAATTTCGAAAATTAAAATCAGTATACCAATGATTTCAGATGTGTTAATGATTTAAATATTGTCTAAATGACAAACTATTTTGACCATCATTTGTCCGCACTCAGTTTAAACCATGTATATATTACTGCTTAATAACAAAATCCGTAATAGGGAATATGGTATTATTTCATATTAAATTGTACTACCAAAAATATATTAGAATGATATCAAGGCAGAACATCTATATTGAACACACAGAGCTAAATTCGGACAAAATGAGTGATTCATCATTGAAAGCGTCATTTATATGTATTATATTTGTTGTTTCCCCCAAAGCAAACGGATTAGCGGTAATACAGTGATAAATAAGCCAATCCCGCCATCAATTCGAAACGCGCATTATTTGCATTTATTTGTATTGTGATAAGTTAGGTATAAATTTTGACAATAAGCACTTGGGTTATGCAATTTTATCAGGTAAGTGGCCATTAAAATATTTCTATATGAGATGAATTACTAGCGACATATGGTCGAGTTATAAGTAAAGCGGACAGGGCTTGTGAAATAATTTTGTTGTATACATTTAAATAGTAATTTTCATCATTTGTTCATATGTATTTATATGTGTTATTCCAATTCCATTTTATTTTTTGCTGTTATTAATTATGCTTGCTTCTTTTCTTTTTCCATAGCTTCATTATATTTATTCATCTTAGAGCTTGTTTCTTTTGTACAAATTTGGGGTAAACGAGTGTATGTGTGTTAAGGTGTATGCAACGTTTAGTTTGAATGCAAACATTTAATATTTAAGAACAATATTGCCTTTATTGATTACTGCTTTATTTGATTTGTTCTGTCATTTGTACATTTGTATATAATAGAGGGCTCATGGAAGATTAGTTTATAATTAAATGTGTTACCCTGTGTAAATAAAGACTTTATTATTATTATTATCGGAGATTAATATGATTGCCTCACTTGATTTTGAGAATGAATTCAATGTCTCGCAAAACAGTTACCTCCCTTTAAACCCTCGGGATGACCATTCTTGCGCCATAAAAAGTAGTAGTGTGTTCATCGGTTTAAATACTTGCTGACTGATATGTTTATTGTTGTTGCAGGTGAGATGAACACAGTCTAAAATTGGATGTACAGCTATTAGACTTTATCACATAACATGTGGTGTGGGAGTGTAATAACAACATTCAATATTTTCGGTATTCCACTAGTGGTATAACATAACGTTAATGACGTCATGGTTATAAGTTATGTAATAAATATAATCTAACATTCGTTCTCATTCATTACTGAATTTATTAAACTCGTTAGCAAAAATGATATAATGCTTGCCAAGAGCCTTGCATTATAAGAGCCTCGCATTATATCATTTTGCCAGCGAATTCTATAATGCGAGGCAAGAGCAGAGCCTCGCATTATATCGAGTTTAATAAATTCAATAATGAATGAGTACTCATGTAAGATCCTCTGTATATTGCCATCAAGATAAAGTTGTATGGGTGTTGAAGCAGACTTAAAGCCCAAAATAGTGCAATGGATGACACCACTCAAAATAATATAAAAAAAGCTAAACTAATAATAATAAACTGTTCAACGTACCAGATTGTGTACAGTTTTGTGTGGGAATAACTGTGTTTCATACAAAAGTAACTGTTAGCTTGGAAACTTCCTGTTCGGAATGGTCCAGTTAACTTTATTCATAAAGGCCAACATAGTACAAATGCACTGTGTTGTGAGATCTCAAGGCATTTCAAATGCGTGTTTATATATAGTTAACGCGTAGTTTGCAGTTCAGCGTTTTACATACTAGCATACTGTACTAGATGCTCACAATTAAGCTCAAACTAACCGTAATGAAAAACTCTTACAACCAGTACAATCAACTAACGCTGACGATCGCTACACTCGTAGCAAACAAATGTGAATCACCGCTTTTCGTGTGTTATATTGAGTTTAGCCTCAGTATAACACACGAAAAGCGGTGATTCACATTACTATTTGAGTTATAGCTCGCCTAGCAGGGTAGGAAAGTGTTATTCCAAACAGAAAATGAATTGCTGAACATTTTTGAGTGATGTTTGAAGATGAAAATGTTCTTTAAAATGTTACTTCCTAGTGAGCAATCACATACTGACCAAGTACACGAATGCTTGTGTGTTGTTCACTGTTAAGTTATAACATTTTCCTATTTTACTTTGGCTGTTTGCTGCAAACTGCAATGCTGCATTAAAAAGCCCGTTCTGATAAAACTTGTGGACATGTACCGATGAATAAATTCGAATTTCGCCGCCATGTTTGCTGAACTTAATACAGGCTCCCATAGCGTGTAAATAACATAACATAACATAATTTTATTCAGCATTAAACCACAATACAATAGTTTATAGCCTACCTATAAATCTGAAAATACAAAAGTCTGTCTCTCCCTTTCATGGTGACTTATATCCGTCATCAATATATAATACGTTTTACTTGAATGAAAGTAAATATGTATGTTTTATATTAACAACATTTCTTTTTATATATATTGGCAATTACAACATATCGTCATAAATTCAAGTTCATTAAATAGAATAAGCCATAGATGTGTATATCACTCACACTCAAATATATCAAGTTCACCCACTTTCCTGATACATGCATATGTACATTATTTTGAATGCGTTTTTAAAGGCATAATATAAATATTTACTTAATTGTTCCAAATTATTTTTAGATTGCTTTGACATAAGAGAGTCTAATTTATTAAGTGTTGGCCATCTGCAGAAATATCTAGGCAGAAGTCTTGTTGTTAGTTCAGAGTAAAACGGGCACACAAGCAGAAAATGGTACTCATTCTCAATAACTCGCATATTGCAAAAAATGCAAACCCTTTCATTGCGTTCAATATTATTATGTCTACCTATTTCGATAGCAAGTGCATGTGCAGATATTCTAAATTTCGTTAAAGCAATTCGGAATTTAGGAGTAGTAATTGTACTTAAATACTGTTCATAGTTAAAATTAAATTTAAATCTACTATATGTCAATAGTCTGCTAGAATTATTGATAGATCCAAACCAAGATCTAAAATTCTGAGTTTAATTTGATCGTAAGGGATATCGATCGTTAGTTGACTATGCCAAACATCCGAAAACCCAAGATTTTCTAATTCTCTCTTAATGTGCCAGGCCCAGCTCATGCGATTAAACCTGTGATTAATATTTGTGTTCGCATTCTTGTTTTATCATGATGTAAGTTTAATAAATCAAGGAATCGCGTTTGGTAAGCACTTTAACCCACTATTTAAGCATTCTCAGTTTCCTGTATAACGACCTAGCTCACCATATAAACCTTCTAAATTTGTCGACTTTCTGACACATAAGATGTTTCTGCAAAATTTATTATGAACAATTTCGACGTTAGGAGCTTCATGGAAACCCCACACTTCACATGCATAATTTAAAATAGACATAACAAGAGAGTCAAATAATTTACACTTCTCATTGATTGGGATTGTTATTTGATTAAATACAGTATATAATTTATGTAATGATTATGACGCATGCTGAGCTAAATTCTGTTGGGTTCTTGCCCAGTTAACGTTTTTGAAAAATTCCACTCCTAAATATTTAAATGATGAAACTATTTCTAACTGAATTCCATTCAAAACAAATGCAGGATTTGAGGGTCTGCCATTTTCGAAGATCATTATTTTTGTCTTATTTGTGTTAATTTTAAGTCCCCAAACATTACAATAATTGTGCAGGTCATTTAACATACTCTGTAAATAACCAATCTCTCACAGAGGCCAGTGTATGTGTATGCAAGGAACGACAACTCTGGGTAGAGATTGATAAATCACACATTTATTGAAATTCTACGACAAATATGCAAACATTTATATACAAACCTTTTTAGTGCCTTATCATGTATAGAAAATACCATGACAATCGGCGGAGTGATTTTTTCTAAAATCGTTTTATTGTGCTCAAATCTACCGTGATATTGACAAGTCACGCTGTCAGAATCGGACAAAATCAGCCTGATCTCATGCTTAAATTTAAAAGCACAAAGTCACGCCTCACTATATCTACAGAGACAACTTCTATATTGCCATAGACACCACTAGCTAGGGACCAAAACACAGGTTTTAGGACCCAATCTAGACACGTCGGACAAAAGCAACAAACTTTCCACAAATTTCTCCATATTTTTAATAGGGTCCCCAAAAGTTCGTGAATCGCTAAATTTATTTGTTTGGGTCAAAAACTGCTTATTTCTGGAATAATTCAATAAAAATATATTTTAAATGTTTATTCATTATTTTATTTACCGATTTAAGTGTAATGATATATTCCTATGAACTTATAAATACATAAAGGGATAAATAAGGGTCTTTTGGCCAAAAATATGGAAAAAAAAGTTAAAAAACACTAAAACTGTTAATTTCTGGAATAGTTCAATTTTTTTTTTATTTCTTTAGCATATCTCTTATTTTCTTTTACCATATTAGGTATAATGATATTTTATACATTTCTTCTTATTTTTAAAAGGGTCCCCAAAGGTTCTTGAATCCCTAAATGTATTGTTTTTTAGGTCAAAATGTTGGAAAAACAACTAAAACTGCTGATTTCTGGAATAATTCAATAAACATATATTTTAAATGCTATTCATTATTTTATTTACTTAATTTTAAAAGGGTCCGTGAATCCCTAAATGTATTTATGTTTTGGTCAAAATGTTGGAAAAATAACTAACTACTGAAACTAAATAAAACTGCTGATTTCTGGAATAATTCAATAAAATATATATTTTAAATGCTTATTCATTATTTTATTTACCTATTTAAGTGTATTGATATATGTCAATGACATCATAAATAAATGAAGGGATAAATATGGGTCTTTTGGCAAAAAATGGTAAAAAAAGAGTAAAAATAAAGTACTAAAACTGCTAATTTCAGGAATAGTTCAATAACAATATTTGTTTAGCTTATCGCTTATTTTCGTTTACCATATTAGGTATAATGATATTTTATACATTTCGACTTGTTTTTAAAAGGGTCTCAAAAGGTTCGTGAATCCCTAAATGTAAATTTTAGGGTAAAAATACACTAAACATGTTGATTTCTGTAATAACCATATATTTTAAATGCCTATTCATTATTTTATTTATTATTATGAAATGTCAGAATGTCCCAAATTTCCTATACCACACTCGGTGTAATGATACTTTTCATGTAATTAATTAATTAATTAATTAATTAAATCAGTCAGTCAGTCAGTCAGTCAGTCAATCAAATCAATCAATAAAGGGATACATGTGGGTATTTTGCAAAAAAAACAAGAAAAAAAACACACTAAAACAACTGCTGTTTTCTGCAATAATTCAATAAAAACATATTTGTATTAGTTTCCGTTATGACTGTTTTTGTTTAAATTCTTTTATAAGTAGGGAACGTTAGATATAAGCCATCTTGGGTCTTGCGAGTAACATGACAGGTGTGGCCTGTACATGTATGGGTGTGTGTATATTGAAATCTGCTGTGTCTATGTTCTGTACAACTATGTAGGTGTGGTCTTACGTGTAACATGACAGGTATGGACTGACTCTGTGTGGGAATGGGTAATTTAAAGCCCGCTGCTCTAGGTTCTTTACAATTGGTGGGTGTGTACTTAATTGTAACATTACAGTTATGGCTTGTATCTGTATGAGTGTGAGCTAATTGAAGCCTTCTGATTCTATATGATCGTCTTTACAATATGTGGGTATAGTCTTACGTGTAACATTACAGGTATGGCCTGTATGTGTATGTGTGTGAGCCACTTGGAGCCTTCTGACTTTATATGTTCGTTTGTGCAAGATATGGCCTGTATGGTATGGCCTTTATAATTGTAAGTGTGAGTAGCTTAATGCCTTCTGACACTATGTGTGTGTATATTTAAGTGTCACATGACAGATATGGATTGTATCTGTACTATATGTAGTGTAATATGATAGGTATGGCCGAATATTCCTAACGTGAAAATCGAAACGCTTGGTGTACTGAACTCCTGAAAAACCTCAACACATCAAAAACAATGGGTCCAGACGGTATACTAACCAGAGTACTGAAAACCTGTGCCAATGAACTTGCTAGTGGGCTTACATTCATCTTTCAGTAATCATTAGACTATGGAACGTTACCGTTAGATTGGAGGAATGCCAACATCACCCCCAGTCTTCAAGAAGGGAGATAAACACCTACCAGAAAACTAACGACCCGTTTCACTCGCATCAATCTCATGCAAACTACTAGAACGCATTATCTGCAGCCATATTCTACAACATGTTGATCTCCACAGCCTCCTGACCAAACTAAATCATGGATTTCGATCAGGCTACTCCACAGAAACTCAACTACTCGTCACACTGCAAGATCTCCTCAAATCCTCCGACATGAAAATACAAGTGGACGTAGCTATCCTTGACTTCTTCAAAGCTTTTGACAATGTACCACATGCCAAATTCCTACACAAGATGGATTCATATGGAGTGAACGGCCAGATCACCGCCCTGGTTATCTTCATTTTCGAAGGAGAGGATAAAAAATGTTGTTGTCGAGGGAGAACACTCCAAAAGCCTATACGTATAGTGAGGTGTGCAACAAGGAATAGTTCTTTATTGTGCCATATAAATGACCTCCCTGATCAGTAAACTCTGAAGTCCGACTGTTTGCAGATGACTGCCTACTTTATCGCCAGATCAGATCACCAAAAGACCATGAAATATTCCACAATGACCTACATGAACTCGACAAATGGGCCTTCACATGGGGAATGCGAATAAGGCAAAGAAATGCTACAGAATGAGCATAAGAAATTCTTCATTTCACTTCTACCATACCTAGCCTAAATGTGTTAGAAAATGATGTTAAGCACAATTCAACTATTTCCTGTTTCACCGATTACTACAAGTTGAAAAACACGACTGTTTTCTATAAAAAAAATACCTGCCGTTGGGTATGACTAGATATAGAAAAGGGCCATTTTCACAGAAAAGGACAGAACATGGTTGGGCGGCACAGAAAAGGGCCGATTAAATGCAGAATTTTAACTTGTGTTGATTAAAAAGTGATAATAAACACGATTGACAGTGAAAAAAAGTTTTTTATCTTTTTTTGGTGTTAATATCATTAATATATGTTCCCATGCTACTGCGAAAAGGACATCGCCGGACAGAAAAGGGCTTGTTAAATGCACTAGCAGTAGGAACGCCACGGACCTATAACATATCAGTTCTGTTCGCATTTTAACTCCGCGAACATGGACTATTTCTTTGTATTTTACGGACTATTTTACGAATTTTCAATTAAAACAGACGCCATTTTTTACACCCGAAATTGGGCGCGCTGCGTCGGCGAGCACTACGGGAACCTATGGAGTCTAACAACACGCGTACAGTGTTTCATACCGTAGATAATGTAAAAACTAATACCTTACCGGACGAAATAACGTCCCATTATGTGTCAACACGATGCAGTGTTGGTGACTGACAGGTCACCGTGACATAACTTGACACGTGAAATTGACATGTTGGTCAAATTGGATTTGGGATTACTGTCTGCTGCTAGAGGTCCATGATCAAGGTATTTGTTTTGTCATTAAAATGAGTTTGTTAATAAACAGTACACACCACTTTTAGATCGTACATATTTAGACATTAGCCAAATATATCCCGATACAACCACTTTTCGCACACAACCTGAATTCGAACACTTACGTATAAACAGCGGAAATAAGAATGCGTGCCCTCATTTGCATACAATGACCTGATTATTTTGACAGCTACTCCTGCAGAATGTCAACATGACAATATAAACAAAAATGGAGATACGAGAGACATTATTCAAATAAAAAACTGACCTCAATATGTATTTCAGTCAATTTGACTATTCCATAATAGTCCTTTCCTTAAAACTTGATTAAAACCATTTTTTGATTGATTACAAATTAAACAGCTGTCGTCTGCACAATTGCTGACGTAATCTCATGATCTACTTTCCCTCCAAAAAGTCAGAAGTATACTGCAGATAAAAAAATAATCACTTTAAAAAATTACCCTCTCTTATGTAATTTTACTGAAAATATTTAAAAATAATCTGGAAAATGTGTGGTCTACAAGCACTTCATTCTCTCAAACCTCAACATGTTTACTCAAATTAGGAATGTTAATTGTGGGATGATGTGACAATTTTGAGAATTGGGTGTATTTATCATTTTCAACTCATGTAAGGGTCATTAAGAAGGGGAGACACCTTGTTTTACCTTTCATGTGCACCTGAAAAAACACAACATTAAAAATAAATTATAAATACTTTCTAAAAGTTATTTTCATGGGTTAACATTATTTTTTAACTGTTGAGAAGTGTTGGCTATATGTTAAAACTATTATTGGGTACACATTTCTGTTCTGCAGTATACTTTTCATGTTTACCGGAAGTGCTCGAAAAGAGGTTGGATGTTCCGTTAGGAATGAGGTAAGTAGGTCGTCATTTTGCTTAAAAAATGTAAACAATACAGGTCATGCCAATTTGGTTTGATTCTGCAGAATTTTAGTACTATAATTAATAAAAACATTGACTGGAACGGAAAAGTCTTTTATTTAAATTTAAGGTTTTAATCTCATGTTTTGTCCTTATGTGTGCGAAAACTGGTTGTGCCGGGATAGTGCCTAAAAAAGTGGCGTATACTGTTTAATAGAAAGTTCATATTTTTCACTCCGATCTTTTCAGTAACTGGATGTACAGTAAACTGTAGAACGTTTCGTGGAATAAAACATTTACTAGTAGAAATGCTATCAATGTCCCCAGCACCCCGCTCCCACCCAAGTACGGTAGATTGGGGTGTGGGGGTAGATGAAACTTGCATACCGAAAACAAGGAGGGGAAAGGAAACTAGAAACCCCCTCCACCCCACCCCCACCCCTCAGATGCATGAATGTTAATTGTTAGCGTTGTCTCTATATCGTTATGTTATTCCCATTTTCGTGAATACATAACCCGATACAACTACCATTGAAACAATGTAAACTGCCATAGACATTTGACTGAAATCGGTCAGATTCACATTTATGTACAGTAAAGTTTTGAGGCAAGGAAGTGATTTTGAATTGACATTTATTTACATTTTTTACATACTTTCTGTTGCGAAATAAACAACGCAGTTTCGAGAAAGTACACTTCGCTTAAAAGCCTTTAAGGAGGTTGAGCTACTACGCTTGCCTCCAATGTGTCTGAAAAGAAATGACTATTCCATGGGCTGGAAATATGCTGTGAAAGTGGAACAATGATTTTAATGGATCTCCAGTTAGGCTACATTATATTTTACATGTATAATGAATGATGAGAGATGTTTTTATTACATTAACCGTGTTATTGATCACAAGTAGTATCCATGCTTTATTTAATTTAGTTCTTCTTTTATCTTTTCTTTTTTAAATATGTTACATTATGTATAACAAAGGATAAACTATGTCTGTTTGATCATTGACATTGGATTGATGTTGTTTTCAGAAAGGCCTCAAATGTGAATCGTGACCTTGACTAAGGCTTGAGCAGCTCTAAGTGAATTGATACTGACGACTTCAGAATATCAAGCCGTATTAAATGCCATTGGATCATATGGAGGTGAGAGCCTTTTAAAAAATTGTTTGCACTTGTGTAGTTCTTTAAATGGAGCTTGTGTTATGCTTGCACGGTGCTGTTCAAAGTTAGAGTAAACAATGTTTTCAGTGATAATGCAGCGTGATTGTCATATGAGCTCGTGTTAACTACATGTACTGGACACATGCGAAAACAAGTTGTGTTAAAGGTACACTAGGCAGTTTTTATTTGTTTAAAACCTCTGGAGTTCGGTTAATTTTTCTGCATAGTTTGCATTTGTGCATCATAAATATTATTTATTAGAATAGTTTAGAAGAAATTGTTTTACACATTACTTACTGTTGATAATAGTGCACCTATAATATATTTGATAGAATAACGAAGACAAAAATAACTTTTAATGCAAGCAGGTTTAAATTTAAAATGTTACAAGGTTAACAAATGGAGATGCTAATGTTAAAGCTTGATAAATACTTCAAGATTGCCGTGTGTCCCTTTAACATCAACTAATTACAATATGATTATGGTCTATGTGATGGGTCCCCAATTTATTAAAGGGACACAGAGCAAATTTCTAATCTTGTGTCTGTTTTACTCATTTTCACATCAGAACAGACCACACATCTACAAAAGTGTCTTCTCAACTGCCCTATTGTATCATGTTTTATTTCTAAAACTAGGGGCATCACCAGGTTTTGAGAGAGAAAATAAATAGTTGTATATTAATGTTTTCTCCCCATGTTGATGTGCCATTTACTCAGTTTTGGTCAAGGGACGTTTATAGCATATCGGCTTTGAATCCAGTGAACACGGATTCAATTCTTACTGGCGCCACTGGGTTACTTCGATGTGTCCTGCTAGCCCCGTTCGTCTGATGGGAACGTAAACCGGATGGTCCTTTTATCGGAGTCTGTCCTACAAGCACGTTAAAGAACCATAGGTATCTAATCGGTAACAAGCGTAGGGCAGGGTTCCTGGATGCCTATGTATATTTCCTCCTCTCTTTGGGGCGGCTCGAAATAACCTAAACAACGTGTTGATGAGGCGTTCAACAATAATTAAATTGTAAACTGTCCCATTCCCCTAAACATGCCCTAGCCCCCCCTCGCAACACCTGATTCAAATTGAATACTCTGCTCGACTTATATTAACCTTTTTATTCTATGTCTTTCTTTTCTTTCAGTCTGCACGTCATGTGGAAGAAGACTCCATGTACACCACTGTCCAGAGTCAATGCTGAAGTTTATGTTCGCTCAATTATTTGCTTAATAAAGTATACATATGAACTAACATATTGTCTTTATAAGTATGTCTTCCACCACAAAGTGGTAGGTGAGACAGATTATATTTGGCCTTTCCGTTCGTCCGTCACAAATCTTGTCTGCGCTACTTGTTGGATTTTGACGAAACTTTGTACGAAGCATCAGTATGTGCATATCAAATATTAAAGGTCAAGGGCTCCGTGACCCAATAATGATTATGAAAAACCTTGTCTGCACTGTCTACTTCCCCAGAAGCAAAATTCATGGTTTGAGTGCATTTGGTGAGAGAATGATGCCTTTTGATTATGAGGTCATTAGGTCAAAGGTCATTGTCACCGTGACATGATAATGTAAAATATTGTAAACTTAAGTCCACTTTCCCTAAAGCAAATCTCATGAATGATTTTGAGGTTAATAGGTCAAAGGTCAATATCACCCTGATATATTCAAACGTCATGGTTTGACTGCCTTTGGTAAGAGTATGATCCCTATTAATATTGAGGTCAATAAATCCGAGGTCAACGCCACAGTGACTTGATCATGAAAAATCGTGTCCGCAATCAAACTCTTTATTACTTTCTGAAGCTAATTTCATAAAACTTCATACTTCCACTGCCTTTGGTGAAATGATAATCCCTGTTTATTTTGAAGTCAGTACTTGAAAGGTCCGTTACCATGAACGGAAAAAGAAAAGTATTGCCCACACAGTTTTTCCTCTTACCTAAAGCAAATTTCATGAAACTTCATTGGTGGACAGTGGAAAGAGGATGATCGTTTGATTTTTAGGTAAAAGGTCAAGTCCACTATCCAAGGATAAGCATTTGTTACAACACACATGTTATAATATTAATGGTATAATATATGAATATTTTCTTGCACAATGTTGAATCCGGTAAAACAAGTGGTTTTGTTCACCGATATTGTCGCCTCTGAACCAAACCACTGCTTTTTAATTTACAGGATTCAACAGTGTTTAAGACATATTCCGATCATCCATTTTTTTTTTAAATCATAAATTAAAAAATATAAATATTAAAACAAACAAAACATGCTATTTGATTAAAACAAACGTATTCAAATTTTCAAAGTAGCAATATTCGCAGAATATAGTAGATTTCAATTGCTGAAAACAAACATGTATTTTTTTTTCAGGAAAAAATAATTCCATGAATATAGTATTTATCATGATTATATATGTTCAGGGAAATGTTTAATATGTCTGTTTTCAAATACTACAGATCGTAACGCACCGCACATGTATATTCAGTATTTACTTTCAATATAGTAGTGAGTATGACTGCGTTCTGGGACCATATAAATATAAAAGAATAATATATATAAATATATATATATAACTATATATGCCCTATAAATATAAACGACCCGCACTTTTTGGTTTCACGCGTACAGTGTTTCACAACACCACACATCTGGCAATTGCTCCATTGACACAATGTCATGTCCACATGTTTATGTTATGAAATCTTCGAGTCTACACATAATCATGTTTGTTACTGACAGTAGCATGTCTGTTACTCGTCAGTCATTTATTTACTTGGTTAAATGGACACATGCCAATCTTGCTTTCTTTAAAACTCGAGTCGCCCCCTCAGTTTTAAACGAACAGTTAAAAGAATATAATTCTTTCTGCCTGTTAAACTAATATTAGTTTATCGCTTTTTCTGATTTCGAAAATTAACTCTGCAACGTATGTTGCCGCCATCATGATTTCATTTTCCGATATACAGTTGCAACATTGTTAAAATACATTGGCCACTCTGACATAAACCCAAAGCATGTATAGATAACAAATTAGTGTAAACTATATGGACACATACATTTTAAATATATGTGTTTACATAACGAAATTATTTAATTGTTTTTGTAGCCGGTCGTCTTTCCTTAATGGATATGAATGTTGCCGTCTTTGGGTCGGACGGTCCTGTTACTTAATTAATGCTTGTCTCCGTTTATTGAAATTCTACATATATACAGAGGAGAGATGTATCTATATGATTTCGTTTTTATTCTCGCTTCTAAAATGATGAAATAAATCGAATTTGATTACAACTGCGCATTCGCAGCTATATACAACTTAATCAATACGTTATGGAGGGTGGTGGGGGTGGGATGAGGGGCGGGGTTGCAGGGATACTACCGTAATGATGTCCTTGAAAAAAACTGTGAACATTCTACTCTAATAATTTATTAAATACAGAACAATGTTGAAATCAATATATCTCTTAAAAAGGATTTCACAATTTCATGGTTTTATATCCCACGTGTAAATTAACTTCGAAAGGCGATTGTTCATATTTTAGCGAACACGGTGTACTTTGTTAATTTTGGGGAAAAAAAATTACTTTTTTTCTGATTGACTTTAAATTTTGGTTTTTAATAGTCGACATGTCAATGAACACTTTCATGAAAAAAAATTCGTTCTCGCTGTTAAAACTTCATTTTTTTGCATTTTTTTCGGATCCAGAAAATTAACACTGCAACATATATTTTTACCATCCTCATTTCCTTTCCCGACGTACCGTTGCAATTTGGTTTGTTAAAACCTATTCGGAGCACTCCGGCATAAACCAAAAGCATGTATAGATCAGAAATTTAATCTGGAATGCATGGATACATTCATTTGAAATATATGTATTGAAATAATTCCATTATTTCATTTCTTGTGTACCCGGTCGCGTCTGTAAATGTATATGCGTTATGCCGTCTTTGAGTCCGTGGGTCATGTTAGTTAATTTTGGGGGGGAAAAATTACTTGTCTCCGATTTCATTAACATTTTGCATATGGACAGAGGAAAGATTTATCTACGCGTACATGCATTTGTTTTTATTCTCGCTTCTAAAATGACGAAATAAATCGATTTTGATTTAAAAGCGCATTGTTGGCAATTTAAACCTAAAAACAACCTAAATTCATCCCTTTGAAAAATACCTTTAACTATTAATGGGAATTACACGAAGTGTACACCAATTTTGTTCGACCAATGTAGTTTGTGAATATTATTACTTTAACAACGATCTGTGATTGTGTTTTGTCATAATCACAGTTTATAGATAAGAGGTGTATAAATCTGACCAGTGAAAATTTTCCCAATAATGTCATTTTGTTATCGATTTTATCACGTGACCTTGTTTGATAAATATTCATACGCCATAGGGCTGGCGTTCCTACTGTAGTATACCTTATATTGAATAAAAGGTTATTTAAAATGATTTATAATGATAATGAACACTTTATAAAAAAAGAAAAACATAGTTTTATGTTTTTATTGCTAGTAATATCATTAATAGATGTCCGTCCCCATGCTATTACGAAATCAATGAAATCAATGTGACCGGACAGAAAAGGGTTAGTGCGGCACAGAAAAGGGCCGATTAAATGCACAATTTTAATTTGTTTTGAAAAAATTGATTTAAAACGTTTAATAGTGGTAATAAACACGAATGACAGTGAAAAGAAGTGTTTGTTTTGGTGTTAATATCATTAATATTTGTTCCCATGCTATTGCGAAAAGGACATCGCCGGACAGAAAAGGGCTTGTTAAATGCACTAGTATACCTTATATTGAATAAAAAGGTGATTTAAAATGATTTATAATGATAATAAACACTTTATAAAAAATGAAAAACATAGTTTTATGTTTTTATTGCTAGTAATATCATTAATATATGTATTAATATACAAAAATACAAATTAAGAGAGCGTTTTGTTACAGATGGATAAATAAATAAATGTTATAAATTTTAAATTATTCATCAAAATGAATTTACTTTTTTTTTTTAATTTATTTATTTATCCATTTGCATCCACGCCACACCACGTGGAGGCGTTCTTATCATGGCCCGCCCGTCCCATCGTCTATATACAATATTTACATCTTATTTACAGTCGGCGTGTAACACACTAGGTGTGGTTAAAACCACCCATTACCAATGTTCACAGTCTTCTTTTCGCACTTGGAGTTTTGGAAGGTGTCCTTGATTTTTCTGCCCTCTTCCGTTTCGTCTGATGTGGCTTTCTGCCCGCCGACGGTGTTCTCTGAGTTGTTCTTGTTCCATCAGTAGAGACAACAATATTTGCGTTAGATTTTCCAACATCGGTCAAGAATCGCTTTGTCCGTTTATCGCGTTGGTCTTGGGAAATTTGCGACCAGTGGTCGATATCTATTTGGTGGTGACGGAATCTGTCCACGAGTTTAAAATTGCCCATATCTCGCAAAGCCCTACATCTTTCTTCAAGCTCTCCCTTAACTACATCGTAAAATATGTTTATGAAAGTGGGCAAGTCTTTGGCTTTCCAGTTTGTTGCGGATTTCAACACATGATTCGCGCTTTCACAATTGTTATTTGTCCATGATGGTTTAATTTTATCTTCTCTTACTGGACCTATAATATGTTTTTGAAGTAGCGGCAGAAGTTTATTTTCAAAGTATGGCGTAATTTTTTTCCACCGACACGCTCGTCTATTGATTCAATTATTTTCCTTATATTTTCTAAACGAACAGAGAAGGTATCTCTGTCAGTTTTTTCTAAAAGTCCCGTATCACCATATATCGCCGATAAAATTTCAGTTCTGTCTGTTACTGGATAGCCAACGGAGTCTTCCATGTATTTGATCGTATTTTGTCGTAAGTGTCGCGTGCATAACACGTGTGTACTACCCGGAAAACATCGACGGATGGCGTTCTTAATGGAAGTTCTTCATCACTGTCTATGGTAAGTTTGGTCATTTTCCTCGATTATCGGCAATATCGTGCATGAATGAGGAATACGTTTTTGTCGTCGAACTCTTGTGGATGAATGTGGGCCCGAAACATATGGGGTGGTCATTTGTTGATCGTTTGACCACAGACTTGTCATTATACACAGTGGGAGTTACATGGAAATCTCCCAGATTAAATGTCTTATCTATACCAAGCACGCACTCATTATCTTGACAGCAAAATCGTTTTTGTTGATCTGTATACAAGGTGATCACTGGATGTTGCAGACCATTTATATGCTTAACACTTTTTACAAACTCATGATTTTTTGTCATTTCTTCAACACAAATAATGTGGTCCGCGATGTTATTTGATGATGTTGCGCCAGATTTTGCAGACATATTATATTTTAAGTTTCTTAATTGTTTTTCATTACGCTGTTTGCCGAAATCGTCAGTTGTTTGTAAATTGCTCTCTCTCTCTCTCTCTCTCTCTACTGTTTTAACTGAATTTATTTTAAGCTGCTTTTTTAAATGTTCGCGTACAGATGGTTTAGTTCTTATATAGTTCACGTTGTTGTCTGCGTGTTTGACTGATCCGTATTGATGTCGCCCTAGGTATTTTCGAATATATTCTATAATTGCTATGTTTGTTGGAATTTCTGGCAATGTAGACGACGATTTTTCTATCCACGTGATGCGTTTTTTGAACTGGGATGGACCCGCTGGAGAGGATTTCAAAACACGATAACATCGATGGAACGATATAATATCATCATTTTCCGGCTGGGGCTCCAATTGTACGAAGTCACGTTTTTTGTTTGACTGCCTTAAAACACAATAAACACCTGCACGTTTTACCACGTTAACAAGTTTACCAGATCGTTCCACGTAGGTTGTGCAGGGACTGGCTCCATTTACTCATGCACCACAATCGTCCCAGAACTCTGATTTTTTCCACACTTCCTTTTTTCAACATCTGATTGGTTGTTTACAACGAAATACATCCCATCTTTTCGACCTACTGGTACCTCTTCTGATAGTGCGTGGGGTCCTTTAAGTATATTTATTGTGGAGTCGATGTCCATGAACTTCCTTAATGGACCGGCGACAAATTATTTAATGATGCATTCGTCGGTTGTATCTTCGGTGTCAGTATGTGAATCTGTTGGTGAGTGTATGGCTGTTGCAGCGGTATCTGTTGGTGAGTGTATGTCAGTTGCAGAGATATCTGTTGGTGAGTGTATGTCAGTTGCAGAGATATCTGTTGGTGAGTGTATTTCAGTTGCAGAGATATCTGAATGTTGCTCTTCACTTGCCTCGAATAAGTACTCTTCCTGTATTACTGACAACTCCGGTGAAAAGTCATCGGTGGTTGTTGGTGACTTGTGTTCAATTTCAGTTCGTCGGCAGGTGGTTGTCGGTGATTTGTTGTCAACCTCCGGTTGTCGGCTGGTGGTTGTCGGTGATTTGTTGTCAACTTCCGGTTGTCGGCTGCTTATATCGTTGTCTTCAGCTTCTGTGTGTCGGCAGCTGGTTGGAGAGACAAAGATGGAGTCCACTTCCATTGGTTAGTACATTTCTGTTTGTTCAATAGCTTATTATAATGAGCATAAAATGAACGATGAAGCATTCTATATTGTTTTATTTCCGTAGATTCGATAGGACCGTAAGCACTGTATTTAAATTGTGACTGAAAAGTAAAAAGAAAATGGCAGAAATAAGCGCCTCAAAAAGTTATACCACAGACATGTTAATAATTAATTGTAAGTAGGTCTATGGTAATTACCATGGCATAGATGACGGTTCATAAATTGGAAAGATAACTACTACTTTCATAAAAGATGAAAACGTGTATGAGTTGTTTCCCTTGAGATAGATTTTGTTTACCCTCTTGCCTTAATGATTTCTCCCTAAACTGTGTCGTCCCTTCCGGTTTGACAGCCAAAGTCTGAAATTTGTAAGTTGTAATACATGGTTGTATTCTTAATGAAACACATCTACATCGTTTATAAATATGACACTATATTGGATTGTACTTTTTCTTTTGTTTTATTTGTCTAACGTTATTATTTTCAGTTTAATACTGTCATTTATTTTTACTTTCACTTTCAATGTTGATACTGCAGTCAGAGCTCTAACCTTAAACAGTTACAAGTTTTATAACTGCTGGAAGTTATTAAAACGCCAAATTATTATCTCTCTTTGGTTTAGAGTAGCAGTTACTTTTCCCCTAGTAATCATTTGTAACCTAAATCAGTTACCAAGATCATTTGCTAATGAATTGAAATAGTTGCCAGATATGCTGTGTTTATTATGTCTGAATACTTATTATCAAGGATAAATACATCTTTATCAAGATCCAATAAGCAGTTGTTCACTAATTATCATGTTGGAGTGTACAAAATGATTTTTAATGAATTTTGTTGCCTAACAGTATGTAACTTGAGAGGCCTTGCGCACTGGATTTTCATGGATGCTCATAGAATTTTATTGCATGGCTGTAAAGTGGAATAATCACCCTACCTGGAGAAAATTGTCATATATGTAGGAAAATTCCTGTACAGAAGATAGAATGCATCTAAACTGGAGTGATTTTGTGGTACTAACTGATTCTTGTTACTATACGAGTTTTAGGTCTTTTTTAAATAACAGTCACAGGTTATGAAAAACGTAACTGTTTAAGGTTAGAGCTCTGATTGTACTGTGACTGTACCACTAGCGGATCCAGGGGGGGGGGGGGGGGGGGGGGGGGGCGCACCCGGCGCGCGCCCCCCCTAAAAATTCCGGATCATACATGTATGTCCATGTTACTGTAGATATAATATCAAACAATTTCGATGCACGCCCTCAGTATTAAAAAATTTCTCGCTCGCTTCGCTCGCTCTACGCATAATGACTAATGAGTGGTTTAATTAACACATTGTTAAATCCTTTTATTTGAAAACGGACTTTTTTTATTCATACATGTCCCTGTTACTGTAGATAAAATATCAAACAATTTCGATGCACGCCCTCAGTATTTTATTTTTTTTCGCTCGCTTGACGCATAATGGCTAATGAGTGGTTTAATTAACAAATTGTTAAAACCTTTTATTTTAAAGCGGACTTTTTTATTCATACATGTATGTTCATGTTACTGTAGATAAAATATCAAACAATTTCGATGCACGCCCTCAGTATAAAAAAAATGTCTCGCTCGCTTCGCTCGCTCTACGTATAATGACTAATGAATGGTTTAATTAACACATTGTTAAATCCTTTTATTTTAAAGCGGACTTTTTTTATTCATACATGTATGTCCATGTTACTGTAGATAAAATATCAAACAATTTCGATGCACGCCCTCAGTATAACAATTTTTTTTGCTCGCTTCGCTCGCTCGACGCATAATGGCTAATGAGTGGTTTAATTAACACATTGATAATTCCTTTTATTTGAAAACGGACTTTTTTACCCTATCAATGCACTACCGCAACCGTTTTATGAGGCTAGAAACGGACCCGAAAATTTACCAAATCTTACGCCCCCCCTAAGCTGAAATCCTGGATCCGCCCCTGTGTACAGTTTGGATCCCTGGACAGTGGACTGTATAGAAAGATACACACCTACAGTAGGGCCTAGTGTTTTCAATAAGTGATTGAGCAGACATGCTATTTGACCATTGATCTTGATATTGCACTTCGCCTTCTTTATGTTGGTACAGTGCTTTGGGGTGTATAGAATCATTGGTAGTAAAGAATCATTTCCTGTTTAAATTCAGTTTTCTCAGCTCATATATTTGAGATAATTTTAAAACTTTTTAGGCTTGAAGATATATCATATAAGTATACATTTAATTAACGTTGAAGTTATTTGGGACATTTTTCCCTGCAAAATATATCACTACGTGCAACACCTCTCTGAGAGTCTCAGAAAAAATTATTCTATACTACCTGAATGAAGTGTGTTTTTGAAACGAAAAATGCATACTGTCACAATAAACTCAGAAATAATTATTTGCTATTTTAACAAATGTTAGGGACAAAAGTCAAGGTGCAATCATCAATTAAGGTAACTTGTTGAAGTTTGGCACTTTTAAGGATAAAATGAAATTATGTAAATATATGCGCAAAAACGCCTAACGTTATTTAAAAATCACAGTTTGGGACAATAATTTTAGAAATTTGGCTATCATACAACTAAAAGGGTAAATCTAAATCAGAAATTAAATAAACATTTTCCTTTCATTTTAAAATTAGACGTTTAACCCAAGTGATTCTTCACCCCCCCCAAAGCACTGTATCATACATGACAAATTTTCCAGCATCACATCAGGGAGATTGGAACTACCAAATCAGGTAGATTTGGTCAAATCAGGGAGATTTTACGAAACACCATGAAACTATCATATTTTTTTTTCAAATATTGAATAACAATGTTGACAACTGTTACTTTCATTCTAATTTTATTTTGCATTTCATTATCAATACTCGTTAGAGGCCAGTTTCCGTCCAAGCCCAGTTTCCGTCATTCTCATTTAAAAAACGTTTTAACACTGCAAATTACATACGCGATGTCACTTTTTGTCAGACGTTTATAACTGAAGATTGGAAACAGGAAAAACAACTAAAAAGTAAATAAGCGGTACAAAAACGAAAGGGATTTCTCGGAAAAATGTGTTTACTTTCTTATATGGCGTTGGGGTAGTGCGCGCATACTGCCGCATAATAAACTATTGAAAAAATAACACTGTAATGACGTTATATTTTTATCACTCTTCAGTGGACGCAGTTAAAATATACCGTGATTATATAGTTTAACCAAAGAGAAGCAACTCGTACAACCTGTATTACTGTAAATTGTCGTCGTTGAACATTTTACATTGACATTGCCAGGCGCATTGTTATAATGATCGATGTGACTTATGGAAGAATGCAAACATACCATTTTAACAATGAAATTGTTGAATAGACTTGCGAACAAGTTTTTAATTCATAAAAGTTTACTGTAACTTGACCTAGTTGAGTCTATATCTCTCGATAAAATACATGAAGGAAACTGGGCTTGTATTAACAAAATGATTTCTCAGTTTTAGTCTATTTATAAAAAGGTCACGTGCCACTTCGATAATTTATATAAAAACAAAATTCTTTGATATCATATTTCCAGGAAGAGGTAACCTAATAGAAAATAGAGTAAAAATTGTCAGGATACATAGATTTGTTTTAAACCTGTCATCTGAAACCCGGAAACGTAATAACTGGTGATAATACAAAATTTCTTCACAGAACGATGCAAAATTGGCAAATTAAATGTGAGAAAAAAAGGTGTTTGTTGTCATTAAAGCGGTAAAAGGTGTTGCAATTATGAAAGATGGGGTTAGTTATCACATTGCGGAGGATATAACATTTTGACTAGATGTTTATAACGATTTACCGAATGCATTGATCAAAGAGTGTCCCCCCCCCCCACCCCCATTCGGTTTCTTCTTGGTGAAGATTCCTCTTCTTAGCCTCTATGCTTAGTCAAATTGTTAGAATGCGTGAGAATGTATGTGTATGCGTGTTATTCGACACAAAATGTCTGTGTCTCATGCCTAATGCGTGATACTTGACAGGCATGGATTAATCAGGTCATGTAAAATGTCTTAACTGTATTAAAAACAATTTCAGACATATACTGTCGGAAATACTGATGCAAAATGGACGAGGATGATACTAGCTGCATGAAACACACGCCTAAATGGAGGAATCGTATTCAGTGGCTTTTAAACCAGTTCCGAGAAGAGCTGATTCCAAAGAAGTATGTTACCCGTTTCCAGAAAGCACTGTGTACCTGCGAAGGACAAACTGCTGTGCATGGGCAGACTAAGCAGGGAATTGGTGAGTGCCTTTGTGATTAGTTAAATTGCTTAGAAGGCTTACATTTAGATTGGATAGTCCCCATGTATGTATTCAAGTTCAAAACTTGTTACCTACTTACTTGTATAGCCACTAAAAATGGCTTTGATGGATCCCCAACTGATATTGGCTTGTACTTGTTAGCAATACCAAGAGTGGTTACCTGGATTAGGGCTTGGGGAGGCTGAGGCACACTTACATGTTGAGCTCCCAGTGGGATTCACGGTGAGAGGCGAGAAGGTTTACAATGCCACGTCTTTAACCCCTCGGCCATGGAGACGAAAAATGAAAGGAAAATGTCTATTTACTTTCTGATTTATATTTACCCTTTTAGTTTTATGATAGCACAATTTCTGAAATTATTGTCCTATAACTCAGGGTTCAAAATTTAACACTTTAATACCGGTATTTACTTGTTAAATGCAAGTAGATTTTTGCAGATTGCAAGTAAAAAATATTAGCAGTTGCTAAATTTTCCAAGTAATAAAAGAAACGCGCTAGGTCTGAGTTTACATTTATTTATCTAACTTAGTTAAATGTAAAAAAATTCACAATAATCAGCGCAAAATATTTTATTTTCACAAACAAATGCTTAAAAACAGTGCCAATGTTTTACAAATATAAACACTATTTATTCAGGCAAGTTGAAGTAGAACGACAAATAGCCCTAAATAAAGATAAATCAGAAAGTCATGACAAAAAATGGAAAACTTTCGTGACCACTGAACATATGTTTTTTTTTTTTTACAAAATTCTTCACATATAGCAAACTAGAAATAAATAAGCAACCACTCTACATAAAAAAATTATATCAAAAAGGGAAAGCAAATACATATATTCTTCTATTTCTTCTATCCATTCCATCTTCATACTAACTCTTACTCCTGCTGGTAAACATACCCACTTCTTTCAGACTTCATCCTTCTGCTCTTCTAGTCTTTTATCTTTAACCAATCTTTATTTTTTTACTCCTTTTAAAAATCTCTGAACCTTAAAAACTAAATTATTTCATCAGACTCTAAAATTATAATGTTAGTAATACACATATATATCATGTTTTAATGTATGTTTTATATGACATTGTACTGATTTGTAAAGCATGTTACGTATAAGGTGATGAAATAAAACAGTTTATTACAACAAAAAACCTAAGTTAAATAGGTACAACTAAGTGTAATTATACATTATTATATTCCTGCATCTAAGCTGTGTGTCAAAACGTCATTATTTACATGTATAGCAATCCTACTAAAATTAATCAAGATTTTAAATGATTAATGCAAGTACCTGGATTAAAATAGCAAGACTAGATAACATTTTTTTCAGCAAGTGGCTTAACATATTGGATCAGTGTAACTGTATTTTTTTCTTTGTGCACCAATATTAACATAAATTCATTGTATCCCTAGAAGTTAGTGCCAAACTTTAACAAGTTAATTTATTTGATGATCACATTTTGACTTTTGTTATTACAGCAAATATTTATATCTCAGTTTATTGTGACAGTATGATTTATCTCAGTTTATTGTGACAGTATGATTTATCTCAGTTTATTGTGACAGTATGATTTTTTGTTGATTTTTTTGTCTCAAAAACACACTTCATTCGGGAAGTAATGAATCATTGTTTCCTGTGAGGTGTTGCACTTAGCGATACATTTTGCATGGAAAAATGCACCAAATCATTTCATCACTGCATAAATGTATGCTTATACATGATATATCTTCAAGCCTGGAACATCTTAATATAATCTAAAAAACATGAGCTGAGAAAATTGAATTTCGACAGAAAATAATTCTTTACCACCGATGATTCTATACACCCCAATGCACTGTGCGATACAATATCACAATGTCTGAACGGAAGTGTACCCACATACAGGCACAACGTCGAGGCAGACGATTCGTAGAGTAATGAAACCCCAGCTGTTATTGGCTTTAGTAATTAGCATTACCCGGGTGGGATACAGGATTTGAGATTGTGGGTTGGGGCGGGCGGGGTTGGGGTTTGGCAGAATGCTATATAACAATTTATATAAATACTTCACTGAGTTATAGCACATGTGCGACATAAAAGTTTAAGTTTTAGATCTGTGTTTTTGAAGAGCTTGATGGATTAAAGTCAAGTCGTTTTCAGACAGAGGGTGATTGTACCCATTCTGGGTGAATACAGACCTAAATGAAAGGTTTCACTTTTATTATTATATTTTCCATTGTAGAAGATGTCTGGGAGGTTGTAACTGATGAGCAGCTCACCGGATCTGTTTCCTACATAGACAATTATGTCAATACCAACATTGACAACAAACAAGCTCTCATTCTCAAGAAACTCATGGAGCTGCTCCGGAAAGATAAGGAGCTCGAAGACCATACTGGTGCACTTCCGACCGAGCATGGTATCTATTGCCAGATTGTGACGGGACCACGCTCCGGAGCATTCAAGCTCTTGTACCTTCTTCAGAGAATTTTAGAGAGAGATTTCACGCTTCTGCGCCCCCCGAGGCGCCTCAATGACCCTCATGACCAACAGAAAGTTGACATGAGCATAACCTTCGACATGGAAGGGTTTAATCATCTGTATATGGGAAATTTAATTGGGGCTAACGGAAGCAGTCTGTTGCCATTCATGAAAAAGCAACAGTGCCATATTAAATTGGAAAAGATCCCTGATGGAGATGAATATAAAGTAAGGGCCACCATAACAAGGAAGACAACTAAAATGGAGTCGCTTGAAAGAATAAGAAAGGAGTTTGAAGGATTCTTTAAGAGGGTGCAAGAGGAAGAAGACAGCTTTGTTAAAGAACGGAAGGATCGTGAAGAGAAGGTGAGTATCATTGTTCTGTATTTTTAAAAACATGAGTCTTCATATAATGGAATGTTAACTCAAAGCCGATGATAGTATCAGTGATGCCTAGTAGTTACCATACTCTGATTGGAGAGAGGGATGTTAGTTTAAACCTTCTACTGTGCTGGTGATGATGATGAGTAAGAGGATGCAGGGTATAGGGAAAATCAAATAGCCATACTTTATATTTAATATTATTGTCTAAAAATCATCTTTTGACGTTTGTTGAAGCCTTCCTTAGAAAAATCATGTGGCATTGAATGATTATACAATTACTTCCAGTTAAATTGATTTTGCAGTTTTTGGTAAACAATTAATTTCTTCTGCAGCAAAAGAAAGGTTTCACGGATATGCTGAGAAAGATTGAAGACATGGGTAAGGACGCAGACTGGAACAACATGCTGATGTCCTGCCAGAAAGACGAGGACTACAACTCGCTAGGTCTCGACCGTGTGGAATATAATGTCCTGAAGGAGTGGTTTGACGAAATCAAGGACAATTGGGATCAGGTATAAAAGCTGTTCTTGTAGAGTTTGTGAGTAAATCCTTGACACGTTTTTACATTCCCAAAGCACATGATAGTGAAGGACACTTTGTTAAACTGATTTTGACATTTGAATAGATTAAATTAGCTATCCCGCCCTTAACAGGCACATTTTAGAACAGGTGTAAACCATTTCTAAACCTACTGACGACGATGTATACATGTAACTTAAATATTTTGAGAATCCATACTAATATAAACGGTTTTAACTAGCTAGGCCAAATCCTAAAACTGAAGCTTTGAATTAAGAGTTACCAGCTCATAATTTATTTCACGCATATTCAATCAGGGGTAGTTTAAGAATCCTTGAATAAAGCTAGATTTTTAATCGGCTCATATACGTTATTACATAACCTGAACAATAGGAGAGAGTTTTGATAAACATTTTTATTTGTGTAGTTTTGCCGTTATTTGTCGGGTTAGTTTCTTTAAGATACAGAGAACCTTGGTTGAATAAGAATGCCTGAACGTACTGTTACAATGGAACCAAATTACCGCTGCAAACAGTAAGATACAGCTTATCTATCCAAAGTTCTGGAGTATTTTCAGAGTCCGGCACCAAATTTTGATTGATAAGTTTAAAAAAGTTTATGCAGCTTTTATGTTTTTTAGTCAGGCCAAAAAAAAATACCTGTGTTTCCGGTGGCCCGACCGACCCTATTTTTAAGGGGCCGACCCTAAAACTTTTTATGAAAAAAATAAAAATAAAAAATAATTAAATTTGTTCTGGACAATGATTTATCACAATATATCGAGGTAAACTGACATCACAGAGAAACTTTCAGTTGTATCATCAACTTGTATGGGGTTTATCAGATAAATACATGTAGAATCTCACAATATCTTGCTACAAAAATAAATAAATGCCTACCTACCGACCCTAATTTTTTAGCTCTACTGGCCAAGGGCCAGCAGAGCTTATGGGATGGTGTGTTGTCCGTCTTCCGGCGTCCGTCCGTTAACTTTTCTTCAAACGACTTCTCCTCAGAAACCGCTTGGCTAATTTTGACCAAACTTCACATGGATGATCCTTAGATGAATGCTTTTTAGATTTGTTAAAATTAGGTCAGCGCTACATCCAAGATGGCTGCCATTACCATATATGGTCGAAACCTTAAAAAATCTTGTTCTCCAGAACCGCTGGATAGATTTCAACAGTTTTTCTTTTAAAATGATCGCCAAGGCCTAGACTATCAAGATTGTTCAAATAAAGTCCCCGGGGTCAAAAATGGCCGTGCCCTGGGGGTCCAAAATTTGTATATTGAGGTTTTGCATGTTTTTCATATAGACATGTAGGAAACAACTTTAAAAAATCTTCTTCTCTGAAACCACAAGGCACAGAGCTCTCATGTATTACATGAAGCATCAGCTTATGGTCCTCTACGAAGTTTATTCAAATGGTGACCCTGGGGTCAAATTTGTCCCCGCCCCGGGGGTCACAGTTTTACATAGACTTATATAGGATTTTTTTTTAAAAAATCTTCTTCTCAGAAACTACAACAGCCAGAGGTTTGTTATTTTGCATTTACTATAAGCTTATGGTCCTTTACCAAGTTTGTTCAAATGGTGACCTTAGGGTCACATTTGGCCCCGCCCCAAGGGTAACATGTTTTACATAGACATGTAAAGGGAATTCTTCAAACGACTTCTCGTCAGAAACCGCTTGGCTAATTTTGATCAAACTTCGAATGGATGATCATTAGATGAATGCTTTTTAGATTTGTTAAAATTAGGTCAGCGCTACATCCAAGATGGCTGCCATTACCATATATGGTCGAAACCTTAAAAAATCTTCTTCTCCAGAACCGCTTGACAGATTTCAACAGTTTTTCTTTTAAAATGATCGTCAACGCCTAGACTATCAAGTTTGTTCAAATAAAGTCCCCGGGGTCAAAAATGGCCGTGCCTCGGGGGTCCAAAGTTTGTATATTGAGGTTTTGCATGTTTTTCATATAGACATATAGGAAAAAAGTTTAAAAAATCTTCTCTGAAACCACAAGGCACAGAGCTCTCATGTATTACATGTAGCATCAGCTTATGGTCCTCTACTAAGTTTGTTTAAATGGTGACCCTGGGGTCAAATTTGTCCCCGCTCCGAGGGTCACAGTTTTACATAGACTTATATAGGATTATTTTTTTTAAAAATCTTCTTCTCGGAAACTACAAGAGCCAGAGGTTTGATATTTTACAATTATTATAAGCTTATGGTCCTTTACCAAGTTTGTTCAAATGGTCACATTTGGTCACGCCCCAAGGGTCACATGTTTTACATAGACATGTATAGGGAAAAACTTAAAAAATCTTCTTCTCTGAAACTGCAAGAGCCAGAGGTTTAATATTTTGCTGTTGCTATAAGCTGATGGTCCTTTACCAATTTTGTTCAAATGTCACAGTTTTACATCAATGCTTGTTTTAAATTTTTTAATTTCTTTATTTTTTATTTTTTTATTTTCTTTTTTTTTTGATTATTATTTTTTTTCATATTTTTTTTTTAATTTTTTTTTTTTATATTTTTTTTCATATTTTTTTATATTTTTTTTTTCGAATTTTTTTTTTGTTTTTTTTTTTAATTTTTTTTTAATTTTTTTTTATTTTACTTTTTATTTTTTATTATCTCTACTGGCCAACTTGGAAAACCAGCCAGATCGGACCAGTAATGACAGAGTTACTGCTCTTGATATAGTTAAAAATGCTATATTTTGCCTCTTTAAGACGATAGTCACTCGCTTCATTGATGTCATAAGAGCCATATTAGCCAGTAGAGTGTCCACAGGCCCTCTTGGGCCTCTTGTTAGAGCATGCAATAGGAAATACACCTATTTTTTTTTATGGCCTCATTTATTGTCTATTTTCGTTTTCATGAACTTTTAAGATAGGTGTTTTCTGTAGCCAAAAAACATTTGACAGACTTTCTGACACAGTGTCACCTCTAATGTTATGCCAGCATCCGTCTCAGCAAGTATATATTGCATCAGTTCCGCCTTCAAGACAATTTTCATAAACAGCATCAAGAAAACCTGATTTATTTCCTATGTTGGTGCAAAAATGTAACAGATAAATGCTTAGACTAAAAAAACATTCAACGAGCAGCATCGTTTGGAATGGGAAAATAATATTTAACCATTCTAAATTGACTGTTTGCCTAAACACATTTACTTTTGTTTAAGACTGTCTCGTGCCTCTGTCAATCATTATAATATCACAGATAATTATTTATCACATAACGTTCCTTTGTTAACAGTGTCGAACACCCATTTAATATTCTATTGTATGACACACGTGTAATACAACCTGGAACGATTTTGATTGGTTGAGTTAAATCTGTAACACTACGCAAGTTTATTAACTGAAACTATTTTATTTATTACAAATTCACCCAGATCTGAGTCATAAACTTATTATTTGTGACAGCTTATGAAAAAATGCACGTTATACAAAATATTGTTGTTGGTTTGTTAAAAAGTTGGCGTAAACTGCTATTTTGTAAGAGGTAAAACACAAACTCTTTTATACGCAACGTTATGTGTGAGACGCTGTGTGAAACGCGACGTTATGACGTCACATATTTTATGACGTTTTGGCGCTAAAGTGTGTCTGACGTCGTGGCGGTTCTATGTCCATCTGAATTAATTTTACTAATTTGATTGCAATGTTATGTGATAAAAAGGATCTTAAACTCGTTCCCATTCCATCTAAGATTTATGAAACTCGTTATGAATTATTTTTAATTTTAACTCGCCAAAAGGCTCGTTAAAATTAAAATAATTCATTACTCGTTTTATAAATCTTATATGAAAAAGATCTTCTATTTATCGCATAACTTGCGGTGTGGAAATGTGATAAATCCATGATATATTTATCAAATTACACCAGTAAAATGAATACGCAAATGAAGGCCATTGTTCATTTTTTTCTGTTTAGCTCGGAATTGTCTCGTCGAGTTCCATAACTGTTAAAATCCCATATTATGGAGTTCCGTTGTTCAGCGTCGTACAGAAAAGACCTTGTCAACAAACAAACATATGCCATCTTCATACGACAACTTAATATATAGGCAGCTAAACTAATATAAATTATAAAAAAAAAATTGAAGATATTTCCCTAACAGTAGTGCCTCCCCACACACCCACCTTTTAAAAAAAAGAATGAAAACAAAATATTTAAACATTATTCAAAATTCAATCCATGTTCGATCTTTTGTATAACCCAAATAAATTAGAATAGAATAGAATATTTTATTGTCGTAATATTCATAACCATGTGAACATGTCAAAAAAATTATGAACAAACAGGAAATCAAATCATATGATAGCAATTAAGAAAACATATGGATTACATATTAGTAAAAACAGCAGATTTTAATGTATCATTATAAATGATACCCAAAATTACATAATTTTGTAAATTATTATTATTATTTTCATAATTTTTTTTTTTTTTTTTTTTACAATAGCATGTTGTGTATTTCCCAGGAGCTACTATAGGGGAAATATGGTAGTTTAAAGAAAATTTCTGTATGCATATTACTCATTATTGTTGATTATATTGCACCAATAGTACACTGTCAATACAAATGTGACCCGACCAAAATATTCAAACTCTACTTTTTATCAAAGTCAGGTATAAAGTAACACCACCCCGCTCTTGTACTTTTCATGTTTTTTTTTCACTCTTCAGAATACTGTAGATATATGTAGATATCAGAAAAATCTGAAAAGTTTGTTGTACATGTATGTAACAGTTTGGAGTTTTTGATAATTTTCAGCCATATCTGATCATTGTTAAAGGGACACACGGTAATCTTGATTTTATAAAAATGCACGGCGTGCCATTAGTTTCCCTACATAATTTTCATTTATTCAGTCATCAGTATTAATTATTAGAATAGTTCTAAGCTAATTCAAGATTGGCGTGTATCCCTTTAACAAGGGTCAATGAGACAAATGTTGCGAATGGTTGCATGTATGATTCTGCAGGAAACATTAAAAGAAATCATGCTGTGGGATACCTGTTTGTGCCTTGGAGCACAGACGGTCTCCCTGGGTTACTTCTTTGTCCTGTATGTCATACTGCGAATACATTAAAACTGTTCTTGTCGTTAGTTTATAATCTCTAGTTTTGTATAGCGTAACTTTTTGGTAAAAACTAAACTTATATGCAAATAATGAACACCATCGAAGTTCTGCGACACAGTTCACCGGACATGCACGGTGGGTACCCTCTATATATTTCAAATATAAACAAACTAAAGTTTATTTTTTTATTTCAGGAATTTTCTGTAATATGTTTTTAATTCCATTTAAGAAAAAATAAATTCAAATACATTTTTGGTTTTCCGCTACAATTAGGTTTATTATTACGCCGTCAAAAACCCATGATGTCTGGATATTTGCAACCATATGTAAAGTGGAAACGATACTGGATTAATAAATCTTGGTGAAAATTTTAACTTAACTTATCATTGATACTATTTCTCAATGTCACATTTTTCCTTTTCTTGATAAATACTTCAAGATTGCTGTGTGTCCCTTTAATGTGTATCTTATAGTATAGTTGAAACATTCTCTCAGTGGCTCTATATAGATTCTTTGCTTTGATAAATAATTATGTCTGTGTAAATTACAGTGCAGTTGTACTTTTATGAGACGAGACTGTCATAAAATATTTGTATTGTTTTGTTTTGTAATGTACCTGTTTTGTTTTGTACTGTACCAACTTATTCATATGTAGCGTGACAATTTCTGCCAAATTGAGTCGGAGGTCAGGAGTTTACATAATATTTAAACTGGTTAAGACACAGACTTCTTTTACAATAGTAATTACAATAGTATAAAAAGAAAGATAGAAGAAGAAATAGTATTATAGTTGATATATATAAAATGTTTTATATTAACAGAGACGTAGCTAGGAGTAAATGAAGAGTACACAATTTTATGAAAATTCTCACATCTATGGGGGTCCCACGGAAAATAATTGCCAAAATATTTGATGCGTTTCAGGTCAAATATTTTGGACTTCTTGTGCGCATCCGTGTTTGAGGGTTTAAAAAAGTTTTGTTGTAATTTTTCTCGCCTCTCACCACTGCGGGTCTCCAATCCCACTGGGAGCTCAACTTGTAAATGAGAAAGTGTTGATTCTTATGGATGGTGGGAGGTGTACAGTACTGATTCTACCCAGGAAGTGGGAGCCTCCACCACAAAAAATTTGTCATACCTATATGGCCTAGCATGTGCTAAAAATGATGTTAACACCATTCAAACAAACTTATAAGAGTTAAACAATGCTATTGTTTAGATTTATAACATGAGATATCATTAATGTTTACAATTATAACTCTGACCCCCACTCGCCTTTCGTTTTTATTCCCTTTTTTGATGGTTACAAATTTAGTTTTTTTCCAAACCTTGTGAATCACACCTACCAAACACTCTAATGGTGCTGGCGTCTGCACCGTTTGAGGAGTATCCTGTGCTGCCAATGGGCATTCATTTTTGATGAAAAAAAAGCATGTTGTCACGTTTATTTGCGAATAATTTCTTTTCAAAGCAAAAAGAAAAATCCTTCTTAATTCCATAGCTCTAATGCAGCACCGGCCACTCTAATGCAGCGCCGATGCATTTTTGGCCGCTTTTATGTTAATTTGACTGTCTAAGACCACAAACTTGTGTAATTTCCTTTGATTTATGATAACTATGTTTTAACAGCAATACATATGACAAAAAGCATTTTATCAATAAAAAATACCACTTTTAATTGCGTGTGTATACACTTTTACTTCATTACCCATCACCGCAAAACGTAAAACTTAAAAAACAACAGGACTTTCAGTTATGACATTTTGTGTGGATTAAGACCTTTTATAGTAGGGTTGAACAACTGTTTTAGATTTTTGATTAAACACTTTGAAAAGAAATTATTTGCAAGTAAACGTGACAATATACCTTTTTTCATCAAAAATGATCGCTGAATGGCAGCACCGGATACTCCACAAATGGTGCAGACGCCAGCACCAGGCATTAAAGCATTTGGCAGGCGTGTGTATGTTGCTGTTTTGTTTGCTTTCAGGTTTTTACACACTTGATAATACAATAAATATATATATATAAATTCTTCAAAATTAATTCAAAATTAAATAAATGTTCTATCTTTTGTATATTAATCTAATATATTTATATTTTTTTCTAATGTTATAAGAGTGTTGCATGGGTGCTTCTATTAGGGGAAATACGATAGCCTTCTTTATAGTCGCCCCATGTGGTTACCGGGTATAGATTAGGACCACTGCAGATCCCGCTAGAGGCACTCAGAGGGATAGGATCCACCTCACTTCATGTTCATTTTGTCATGACCATTTAAGGCTTTCATTATGTTCCTGCATGTGTAAACGTGGGAACATGGCTGCATCATAAATGGAGTGACTATAAAATGTGCAACAACTCTGCCGGTTAGAAGGTTCAGTGGAAGTTTAGTCTGGTATGGTCATTCCTGTTTGGCGCCATATAACCTTTCTTGTGTTGGTGTGCAGTAAAACCACAACACGAAACTCATTGTATCTCGTTCAAATTACATTTTTACTAAAGAAAGATAACTCAATAAAATAATTTTAAATTGATATTGCATATTTGTTTCCCCTTTTGATAAATATATATATAGTTTCTGATAATGGTTGGTCCCCTGATCAGTCAGCCATTGCACAGAGGAGTTAGTTTCCTGTTGAGTCCAGAGTGTTAAAAGCTCGGTTATTGATGTTTAACACTTACTATCTAATATGTAAGTGCTGTTTGTAGTATTGTATTAATTGCAGTTTTGTTTTCAAACATTCAATGTTAACTTGAGCTAAAAAGTGTTACTTTCATATTTCATATACAATATTAGTGTATGTGTATTATATGGATTAATCGGTGGTTAACACTCATGTTTGATATGTAAACTCTGTTTATAGTCTATTATTTATATAAATTGCAAGAAATTAATTTTAAAACATTCAAATTTAAGTGCAACTCTAAAATTGTTACTTTCACATTTCATATACAATATTCATGTATATATAATACATATATAAGTATGCATATGTGTATTTTAAGAATGACAATCTTTTATAACATAGTAAAATAAACTGTACATTAAACAGAGCTTTCATTTATTTTTCTTCTTTTGAAATTCCAGATCATTTCCCCTTAGAATTAGGTGCAAACCTCAGATATATAAACAAAAGGGTTTGAGCTTCATTTCCCTTAAAACCTGCTAAAAGCTACATACACTTTTCTTAAATTGGTACTAACTTGTGAATATGAATGATTTGGGGTGAAGTAGTTTTAATTCAATAAACATCCAAAAATTCGGTACATGTGCCAGAATATCAGTTTTTATGTTGCCTTTGTACAGGTAACAATGATAAATATAGGGCTTTCTATTAGATTTCATGAACAAAAATAGTTGCCCGGGACAAGATTTGAACCAGTGCTTTCATTTGTTCTTTAATACCTGAAGGTATATCAACTACACCACTGATATTTGTTGGTATGGTCAGGGTCGATATGTAATGTATATCGACCCTGGTACGGTGTAGCATTTCAACACTTAAAAGGTATTATGCTGTAATGCACACATGTATGCTCACAAATTTAACTTACCGGTATCAACAGCTAAATAAAAAATTGAGATAAAGTTGTTTTGAGATGGATACCGTAAGTTTAAATTTGATCAAATAATAGCATAATTAATTTACAACAAGCAAGCTTAATATACATAAGTGCAGCGTGATGGACAAGTATTTGGCATCATAATAAAGGCACATGGTCGGATGGTCCTATACATATACCATGTTTTCAAGAAGTCCCTATCTAGCTTAGTGGTGAGTACACCTGGCTGTAAAGTAGAAGGTTGTATGTTTGAGTCCTGAGAGTGGCAAACCTTTCTTGGTAAATTATTATACTACCTGTGTACAGGTACAATGTGCACAACTTGATGTCTGTAAAGTAAATGATATCCTGCATAATAAATTTGATCGTTTAAATACCCTATTAGCTGTTGAACATGGAAGTACAAATAAAGACACATCGATAAAGCAGCATATATATGATAGCCTAGCGTCTGTAACTTTAAGAAAAATAAATTTGTAATTTTAATGAATGCAAAAGTTTAGTAGCTTATGTTTCTAAAATAATTGTTTAAAGTAGCACAACAGCCAAATTTCCCAAAATACATACACCGTTTCTAAACCTACTGACGACGAGGTATATAATATAACTTACATATTTTGAGAATTCAAACTCTACAGACGCAAGTCACGGCGTCCCACTAGTTTTTCCGCATAACTTGCATTTATTCAATCATTAATATTAATTATAAGAATAGTATTAAGCAATTTATTTATGCATATTATTAATTTTTGATATTAATGCACCAATAATATATTAAAACTTGTAGTATAATAAGACGAAATAATGAATACTTAAAATTTTAAATGTAACCAGGGTAAAAGTAAAAATGATACTGGATATATAAATCGAGACACCCATATCAAACACTTCAAGATTGCCGTGTGTCCCTTTAAGCATTAATTCACATTTTTCAGTGTTTATGCAGTTTTAAATGACGGTAGTAAATGGCAGATTCCATGTGGTGTGTTAGTGCTTTATGGTATTTGCCATTCACTAACCGCATTAAAACTGCATAGATGCCAAAATATAAGTATATAATAAATATTATATTTACATTATTTTCCCATCGCCATAATACCAACAATAAGACAAAGTATCAAGTGAATGTAAATATAATGTTATACGTGATATTATGGTCTTGTTCTATCCCATGTTCATCATAAATTGTATGCCCCAGCCATTGAATTGACTTGAATTGGGTTTTAAGGCACACCAACACATGAAAGGATATACGGCGCCTAACAGGAATGAACGTTCCAGGCTCATCCTCCATTTACATCAAGATAAAATATGGAGAATGGGCCTAGAACCTTTTAACCTGCAGAACTGCAGAGTTGCTGCTAATTTTATAGTAGACACTCCATTTATGATGGAGCCACGTTTCCACATTTGCATACGCGGTGTCAGGATAAAGACACTGAATGAATATGATAAAATGCATGCGACTCGGAGGGGTAGGACGAGCGCATATATTTATATACCCGTCCGTGCATGCGTCCATGTCGAAAAAAGTTGTCCAGACTCATAACTAGGGTAATTGTTATCCAATCCTACCCCTCTCCATTTCACTCAGAGGGGTAGGACAAGGGCATATATTGTTATACCCGTCCATGCATGCGTCCATGTCGAAAAAGTTGTCTGGACTCTAACTAGGGTCATTGTTATCCAATCTTTTCCAAACTTGGTCAAATTCCATACGGGCACAATGTCTTGGCCAAGTCTGATAATTGGCCATATCACCTCAATAATTCTAGAGTTATGCTCCTTGGAATAGTAAAAACTTGCGAAATTAGTGTTGTCCGGACTCTAACCTGGGTAATTGTTTTCCAATCTTCTCCAGACCTTGTCAAATTGTATATGGACACAATGTCTCGGCCATGTTGGCGACATCGCCTCAATAATTCCAGAGTTATGCCCCTTGACATAGCAAACATTTACAAAATGAATGTTGTCCGAAAAACAATTTCCTCAATAATGTATTAAGAGCAGTAGCGGGGCCATCTGTGTCCTATGGACACATTTCTAGTTAAACATAATTACAATACACATTATAGTGGATTTTGAGTGTACTTTGTTAGGTTGACTGGTCACCAGTGTCATAATACACAATGTAACATGTTGGTGAGTGTGTAATGGTCAGTTTGAAGTCAGAGTGTAGAGAAAGGTGGTCAGTCTAAAGTTAGACAATGTAGAGAAAGGTGGTCAGTCTAAAGTTAGACAATGTAGAGAAAGGTGGTCAGTCTAAAGTTAGACAATGTAGAGAAAGGTGGTCAGTCTAAAGTTAGACAATGTAGAGAAAGGTGGTCAGTCTAAAGTCAGACAATGTAGAGAAAGGTGGTCAGTCTAAAGTCAGACAATGTAGAGAAAGATGGTCAGTTTGAAGTCAGACAGTGTAAAGGAAGGTGGTCAGTTTGAAGTCAGACAGTGTAAAGGAAGGTGGTCAGTTTGAAGTCAAACAGTACAGAGAAAGGTGGTCAATTTGAAGTCGGACAGTGTAGAGAAACGGGGTCAGTCTGAAGTCAGACAGTCGGTGTAGAGAAAATTTGTTTCGAGTCATATAATCATTTGTAGAATGAACAGATACTGTCAGTAGTTTCTGTCCAGTTCAACATTTGTGGGTGGTATTATTTAAAAGTATGTAGTTAGTGTTTTTGGTAAGCGTGTGTTTTGTATAATTTTAGGCAGTATTACATGAAATACAATGTCATAGCAGTGAAGCTGGTTTTGCAACTTGGTTGCTTATTTCATAATTCAAAAACAGATTCAGATAATTATAATTATGTGCATGTATTCACAGTATGTATCACGACTCACAAGTCGTACTTGCAGATGCTCGACCCTATACATAATCAAGGATTACGACTAGCCTTAGGTGCCTTTCGTTCATCACCAGCCGAAAGTCTATATGTTGAAGCTAATGAACCATCACTGTCTCATAGACGGGACAAATTAGCTCTTCAATACGCCATTAAATTAAAGTCTAACCCTTCAAACCCAACTTTCGATAATGTTTTTAATCCAAGTTATGAACCTCTTTTTGATCGAAAACCGAAGGCCATTCGATCATTTGGTCTTCGTATTAAACCAAAATTAAGAGACACTGAAATAGACCTAAATTTGATTGCCAAGTACAAAGTACCACAAATTCCACCGTGGACTTTCGAAACACCAACAATTATTTTTGATCTTTGTAATAGTAACAAATCCAGTACAGACCCTACTGTCTTTCAAAGCAAATTTAATGAAATTAAATCGAAATACAGTAACTTTCAACATATATACACAGATGGTTCTAAAGATGGAGATAAGGTAGCTGCAGCAGCTGTTATTCACAAACACAGCATAAAGAGCCGCCTGCCTGACAAGGCCTCTATCTTTTCAGCTGAACTTAAGGCAATTGAACTTGCCTTAAATTATATTCAGGAATCTGATGATGACCATTTTGTAATATTTCTGATTCCCTTTCATCTCTTCAAGCACTGGGTAATATGAAACATGATAACCCAGTTGTGCTTCAGCTTTTAGAAAAGTACAATTCCCTTATAGTTGATAATGTTATTATTTTCTGCTGGCTTCCAAGCCATGTAGGAATACGTGGTAATGATAGAGCTGATAGTGCTGCTTAAAGATGCTCTACCTATATCTTTTTGTCCACCAATTGATATAAACTTTACTTAATTGTAAAGAGGACTATGAAAAAGGTAAACGGCAATAATTTCACCCCATGTAATATGCGTTTTGCTGGGGATAAACAGGATAGAAAAGATCGGATTTTTGAAATTGTATTCGTAATTGTTTTAGACAAGCCGATTACGGAGATTTTCCGATCTTATTCGTTTACAATCGGAATTGCCTCGTCAGATTGGCGACGAGTTCCGATCGATTCGTTTACTATCGGAACTGCCCCGAGTAGTTTGTTTTCGTTCAACTGAATGGCATTGCGCCTGTCCGATAAAATCGTAAAAACTCGTAGTTCTCCGGCAGGAATAAAAGGCTGGGCAGCATTTTATTCAAGATATTGTTTTGATCATAATTAATAATTTACAGAACTGGAATACGAACCTTGTTGCTTCTTAGAATACTCATAAAATAGCTTTGCATACATATAAATGCAGTAATATTGAGTATTTAATATTTTACATTAAAAATCGCGTAGATATAGGTAGTGCCTCTTTAAGCAGCATTAAGTTTACATATATATCTAATACTAAATTACCTCATACTGATTTTAAAAGTTGTATTAACACATTTATTCATAACTCTTGGCAAGCCGCTTGGGATTTGTCAGTTAACAATAAACTCCATTCAATTAAACCTTTACTTGGAGAATGGCGTTCTTCTAGTAGACCCATTCGTCGAGAAGAAGTTCTCCTAGCCCGGTGCAGGATAGAGCATACACGTTATACTCATTCATATTTATTACAAGCTGAGCAATTACCAGAATGTATACCCTGCTTTGCACCGTTAACGGTCAAACACATCTTATTGGAATGTGTAGACTTTGATCCTATGCGTCAAAGGTACTACAATGTTAATACTATGAAAGAGTTATTTGATAGTATAGATTTTAGTCTTGTTTTAGATTTCCTAAAAGAGATCAGACTATATAAATCATTATAATGTGTTCTTATATATATTTACTTGTTTATATACCCGTTGACGGGCATTTCAGTGTTGATTTACATACATAGTTTATATTACACCTTATCATCCCTTATTTTTTAATAGTTTTATCTTTATATATTTACAATATTTTTTAATTAATACTTCATTTCTTCATTTTTCATCAATTTTTGCGCACAATATGACCTATTTATGTGTCGACGTGCCGTAAAACACCATTCATTCATTACAACAATGGTGGGGTCGCATGTTTAAGGCTAAGGTCATATGTCAAGGTAATACATATTTAAGGCTAATGTCATGGGTCAAGATAATGCATGTTTAAGCCTAAGGTCAGGGGTCAAAGTAATTCATGTTTAAGGCTAAGGTCATGGGTCAAGGCGTTTCATTTTTAAGGCTAAGGTCATGGGTCAAGGTAATGCATGTTTAAGACTAAGGTCATTTGTCAAGGTAATGCATGTTTAAGAAAAGGTCATGGGTCATGGGTCAAGGTAATGCATGTTTAAGACTAAGGTCATATGTCAAGGTAATGCATGTTTAAGGCTAAGGTCATGGGTCAAGGTAATGCATGTTTAAGACAAAGATCATGAGTCAAGGTAGTGCATGTTTAAGACTAAGGTTGTGGGTCAAGGTAATACATGTTTAAGGCTAAGGTCATGGGTCAAGGTGTTTCATCTTAAGGTCATGGGTCAAGGTAATGCATGTTTAAAACTAAGGTCATTTGTCATGGTACTGCATGTTTAATATAAGGTCATGGGTCAAGGTAATGCATGTTTAAGACTAAGGTCATATGTCAAGGTAATGCATTTTTAAGACTAAGGCCATGTGTCAAGGTAATGCATGTTTAAGATAAAGGTCATGGGTCAAGGTAATGCATGTTTAAGGCTAAGGCCATGGGTCAAGGTAATGCATTTTTAAAACTAAGGTCATAGGTCAAGGTAATGCATGCATGTTTAAGGCTAAGGCCATTGTCAAGGTAATGCATGTTTAAGGCCAATGCCAGGGGTCAAGGTAATGCATGTTTAAGACTAAGGTCGTGAGTCAAGGTAGTGCATGTTTAAGACCAAGGTCATGGGTCAAGGTAATGCATAGGTCATGGGTTAAGGTAATGCATGTTTAAGGCTAAGGCCATGGGTCAAGGTAATGCATTTTTAAAAAATAAGGTCATGGGTCAAGGTAATGCATGTTTAAGGCTAAGGCCATGGTCAAGGTAATGCATGTTTAAGGCCAATGCCAGGGGGCAAGGTAATGCATGTTTAAGACTAAGGTCGTGAGTCAAGGTAGTGCATGTTTAAGACCAAGGTCATGGGTCAAGGTAATGCATAGGTCATGGGTTAAGGTAATGCATGTTTAAGACAATGGTCTGGGGTCAAGGTAATGCATGTTTAAGACAAAGGTCATGGGCCAAGGTAATGCATGTTTAAGACTAAGGTCATGAGTCAAGTTAATGCATATTTAAGCTAAGGTCAAGGTAATACATGTTTAAGACTACGGTAATGCATGTTTAAAGGGAATGTAGTGACAAAGCCAAACAAGCTCTATTAATTAAAGTTCTGAAAAACATGGAAAATGGTGAAATAATTATCAAAATCGGATGGTTAACAAAAAAGATATGACCATTTTAAGGTTGTTCTAAAACGGCCATGGGAGCCGCCATTTTAGAACCATGATGTCATAGTTCCATATTACCATATATGGAATATTGACAAATATCATTTAAAACAAAGAAAATCAATGCAAATGAATGCAAACAAATTTACTGGTTATATAAAGAATTTGCAATTAAGTATTACATGTTTTTCATACAATTGCTGTCATTTTTTCCCTATAAATCAGTAGATTTTCATATTTATAAATATTCTATAATTATATGATCATTTAGAACCGTGAAGTCGTAGCTCTCAAAATGGCCGCTTCCATATCTGTTTCAATTGAAAATGATCATATCTTCTTTGTTTATCAACCGATTTTGATCATTCTTCCACCTTTATTCAAGCTTTTCAGAACTCTCAGTAAGAAAGATGGTTTGGCTGTGTCGCTACATTGTCTTTAAGACAAAGGTCATGAGTCAACGTAATGCAGTTTTCATGTCCAATCAAAGACTTCTAAACCGCTTGCGAAAATGTAATGAAACATTAAGTTTGTATGTATTATAATCAAGAGTGTGCCACACCAAATTACGAGTCATGAAATATTTATGTCCATTACAGCCATAGATGGAGAGATAACATTTTAGACAAGTTGAAATAAGTGTTGAACAAATTGAAATAAGTGTTAAACATCATGGGGAAAAAAGAAAACTTTTTATGAGGACACATCAAGGTGGATACCAGTTCAGAGATCAGTAATGATTTATCATTTCAGATACAAGCAGAAGCAGCAGCACAAGCAGCAGCACTTCAAACTGCAGTACAAGCTTCTGAAGAAATAACGTCTGCTACGGCTTCAGTTGTTGCGGCAGCTTCTGGAAGCAGTCCGGCACCAACCTCCGACGAGACTTCTTTAAAGACAGTCATTACTAACATTCAGGAGATACCCAACAATACAGCATTGTCTGTTGGTACCAGTGTTGTTAAAGTGTTAAGTAGTAGCAGTCAGTCGTCCGGTAGCAGTCAGTCGTCCGGTGGCAGTCAGGCATCCGGTAGCGCAGGAGCAGCATCGTCGTCCGAGCAAGAAGCCAATCGAAGCCCAGGAGCAGCGGGACCACTGACTATAATGTCCACTGCCGGAGGTCAAGACAGGTGTCCGACTGTATGTCTGGTTCATGACAGACGCTGGATGTCGACATTCCAGTATACGCTCAACCAGTGTTACACGCACGTGAAATTACCGAGGAAAGATGGCCGTACCTTAAGTAGACTTGTGTGCACGTGCGATGGAGCAAAACCAGGTATGATTAGTAAAATATTTACTTACTCTGAAATTGCTCTGTCCTAATAACATGAACATGGGGTCACATCATTTATAATGCTGATTAGGTAACAAGTGTGCTGTAGTACTCACTACTTTTAGTTTGAGATTGAGTAACCATCTTTGACTCGCTGGAGAAAAAAAAGTGTACATACACACAAACAAAACAAGGAATGTAAAAAAAGCAAACCATAAAAGTTATGTTGAGGTTGAGCCTTAATTTAAATCTAGTCGATCAGAAGAAGTTACAGTTAAAATATCGAAACAGGAAGTAGTAATTATATTACTGCATGGAGTTTTGAAAACCTGTATAGTAAGGCCATTATTTTTATGCCCTCTGTCAGTCAGTCGGTCCATCCGTACAATCGTGTCTGGTCAATAACTCTAACATTCCTGGAGGGATTTTCAAATGACTTGGCACAAGTGCTCACCACAACAAGACGACATGTCCAGGTCCGTGGCTCCAAGGTCACGGTCACACTTAGAGGTCAAAGGTCAAAACCACTTCGGGGGCATTTGTCACTTAGAGTGGCATTTCTTGTTTTTTATTAGTTTTTCAGCAGAAATGTAGCGTAGCAGGAGGGTAAAAAAAATAACAGAATCCTGTACACATACTACAGTATTGTTTTACTTTTAATTCAGATCCATACCAGTACTTCCGAGCTGAAACACAACTAAAGTCTGCATTTGAAAGCATAGCGAAGACTATCGAGCTCTGGCCCCGGGAGTGTCAGGATATTGTACAGCCACTGTTACGCCAGTTGGCTAAATACGACAATGCTGAGACATGGTACGGCCTCATGAAGTTTGTCTACTACTTAAGCCAGTGTCGATCGGGCCTGTTTGATTGTCTGAAGCCGGACCACAAGCTTCCCGGTCATGGACTCGGCTTGTCTCCCCGACCTGAAAAAGGTACTAGAAATCATATGATTGTAAGAAACCATAAATTTAAGAAACCATAAATTTATGTAAATTAATCTGCAGTTGTGAGTTTAAACTCGTGATACTCTCTTGGTGAAAATCTCAAGCATAGAAACACTTTCTGAGGGATGTTTTCCAATTGATTTCATAGATCATTTATAAATTGCAGTTGTTAGTCATGTTAGTTGTTTTTTACTTTAGTATGTTGATGCCCAAGTCGTCTAGAAAAATTCACTTTAATAGCAAAGCAGTATTTTCATTCTGTAAACACTGGATTTAGTTAATCATGAACTTAAGATGGATGATCAATAAACTGTATATCCCAGAAGGACATGGTTAGTACACAATACCACCAGGCCTTGGATTCACCGACCATTTTTGAGAATATTTTTACTCTGAAGCCCAAGTATGCAAATTTCAATCACAAATAATTCTATAAGATAAGCTAAAGTACTAGAAGGGTGTTCCACGGAACACTTGTGTCGCCTGCTGTGTGCTTATTTGACCAATTACAATCTAACTATAAAGTTTGAAGACACGGGGTGAAATCCTTCATGAATTGTGGAGCATTTTAAAGTTTATGAAAGGGGCATAAATCTGCATTTGATAATTGATAAGGAAGAACTGTATAACGTTTCATGACCATAGGTCAATATTTTGCCAAGTTATGCGCTTGGTTAGGTTGCAGGTTAAAGTTATATGAAAAGTGGGCATAACTCTGCCAAAATGAAAGTTGGAGTTTTTGGACATGTGTAACGGCATTCCTTCAGATAAGACAAATTTGTGTGTGAATTTTCATGGACAAAGTTCAAATACTTTTCAAGTTATGGCCAGTTATGAACTTGGTTAGGTTGCAGGTTAAAGTTTTATGAAAAGGGGTATAACTCTGCTGAAATAAAAGTCGAGTTCTTGATCATGGGTAACAATTTTCTGTGTGGTAAGATGAATATGCGTGTGAAGTTTCATGAACATAGGTCAAATACTTCTTAAGTTATGGTTAAAGTTTTATGAACGGGGGCAAAATGAAAGTCAAAGTTATTGGACATGTGTAACCTTAGGTTAAGATGAAGATGTGTGTGAAGAACATATTCAATTACTTTTCAAGTTATGGCCAAGGTTAGGTTGCAGGTTAAAGTGTGACAGACGACGGACAAAGTGATCCCTAAGTGTCTGACATGCTACACAGGCGAACAATAAACGATCATAACAAGCACCTATGTATAAAATTAATGATAAATGATAAATACTAATAAATAGCAACTTCATACGATTGTTTAACTTTGAAGGTCATAGGAATATTTGTGAACGAAATTTGAGTACTTGAGCTCAAGTCTAAGAATAGCTTGAAGAATGGTTGGTGAATTCCAGTCCTGGTTTATGTCCAAACAAAGGGGACTGCGGTAAGCTGTGTATTTGAAATTTTTGTGAGTCGTCACCGTTCTGTGTAAGACTCCTGACTCAAATCAGTAAAACAATGCAGCAGTATTCATTTGGATATTCATAAGTTGATCATTTAAAACATCATGAATTTATGAAAAGGACAAAGTGAAGAAATGTGACTAAACGTTAGATAACTACAGTTTGTGAAATTTCATTTAATTATTTGCAAAAATTTGATTCATAAGGTCAGAGTGCTGCTCCAGCCGGGCCGGCATCCCCAGCAGCGGTACCTTTAAGGACCAGTGTAACTTTGGATGCAGCACCAGTGGTAGCTCCAGTAGTGGGGATCAGTAGGAGCCCAGCTGCCTCCCGATCATTGACCCAGGTAAGTATGTCCGTAGTGGGAGCCAGTAGGAGCCCAACTGCCTCACGATCATTGAGCCAGGAAAGTACACCTGTTGTGGGAACCAGTAGGAGTCCAGCTGCCTCATGATCATTGAGCCAGGGAAGTACACTTGTATTGGGAAACAGTAGGAGCCCAACTGCCTCAAGACCATTGAGCCAGGTAAGTACACCTGTATTGGGAACCAGTAGGAGCCCAGCTGCCTCAGGATCATCGAGCCAGTTAAGTACACCTTGTTGTGGGAACCAGTAGGAGCCCGGCTCCCTTACGATCATTGAGCTAGTTAAGTACACCCGTAGTGGGAACCAGTAGGAGTCCAGCTGCCTCTCGATCATCGGATCAGTTAAGTACACTTGTAGTGGGAACCAGTAGGAGGCCAGCTGCCTCACGATCATAGAACCAGGTATGTACACACGTAGATGGAACCAGTAGGAGCCCAGCTGCCTTACGATCATAGAACCAGGTATGTACACGCGTAGATGGAACCAGTAGGAGCCCAGCTGCCTAATGATCATAGAACCAGGTATGTACACGCGTAGATGGAACCAGTAGGAGCCCAGCTGCCTTATGATCATAGAACCAGGTATGTACACGCGTAGATGGAACCAGTAGGAGGCCAGCTGCCTCACGATCATAGAACCAGGTATGTACATCTGTAGTGGGAACCAGTAGGAGCCCAGCCGCCTCGACGATCATTGAGCAGGTAAGTCTCCAGAGATAATGAATTCGAAACTTAATATTGCCACGCAATTTCTGTCGGATGGGGAGGTAAACCGGATGGTCCCGTGTGTCGGTCTATTCTCCGAGCATGTTAAAGAACCATAGGAATCTATTTGATAAGAGTAGGGCACGGTTCCCAGATTCCTATGTATCCTTCCCCTCTCTCTGGGGCGGCTCTAAATAACCTATACTTTGTTGATGAGCTGTTAAACAACATTCAGTTCAATTCCGTTTGAATGTTTCATGCTGGATTGCTTTAGGCTTATACGGTTGGTGATATCCGCCTGTCCGTCTACCTGTTGTCGGAAAGCTTTGAAACTTGGCACACGTTCATAGTCATTACACAAGGTTATATGACAAGAACCATAACTATGTTGTGTATTTTACCTGAATTGTCTCCCCTTTCTGTTAGTTAAAATGTTGAATTCGCAAACCAGTGTTAGCACCACTGTTGGTGCTTCACTCGTTGAAACAAGCAGGCAGTTGTGAATGCTGTCTGTAGATTATTTAAAAGATGTCATGTCACCCCCACCCCACCCCATGGTCCAATCAAGCACAAAAGTTCAACATGATATTATCTTCAATCATTCAGTCATATCACAATAATGTCTACTTATAGCAGTGAGCTCAGTGCTCATCTTTATAGTGCTACCACTGAAATACCACATCGTAGACACATGACATGATACCCCACCCAGTCACATTAGACAACAACGGGCCAACCAGTCCTAGCACTACCCTTTATATGATGAAGATCAAGCAAGGGAGCTACTAGCACCATTTTTATGCAGTCTTTGGTGAGACTCGGCCGGGGTTTGAACCCACGACTCCCAGATATGAGGAGGACACTATAACACCACAGATGGGGAATTGATAGATAGTTTAAGAGTCTTCTGAAAAAGAGAATAAATGTACTCGAAATAATAATTATAAATATTCAGGGTTTTTTGAACTTTCATTTTTAAAATTGGTAGCAGTTTGGTGATTAATATGTATTACTCTCAGAAACTGACTCTTTGGGACAAGCCCCAATAACTAGATAAAGGTTAACTTTAATTTGCAGACGACAGTTATGCCGTCACAACCAAAACTAAAAAAGGTTGAACCAGAAGATTGGAGCGAAGATTGTTACTTCCATGGAAGACGTAAGAAGTTTGTCTTCCAATGTGTTCTCAACTATCTACACAAGCACGCGAGCCTCGCAGTGAAACTGAACATTCCGTTCGCATTGGCCGTCTGCAGCTGTAATGAGGTGATAGGTAAGTCTGAGTCGGTTTTAAGTTCAAATTAAGAGATAACCGTGTGAAGATTTTCAATCTCGGATGGTATGCGAGTAGATTAAAGTAGCTATCCCGCCAACAACATGAAAATTTCACAACTGTAAACTGTTTCTAAGCTTACTAACCATAAGGTATATATGTAACTTACAAATGTTGCAAATCTGAACTCTAAAACTATAATATAACCACCTCAATCGGCCAGGCAAAAGATTGCCCTCTCATGCTTCGAATTATGAGTTACCAACTCTAAATTCATTTTAGGCATACTCAGTTGCAGTTATTTTAGGTACCCATTACTAAATATAGACTTTAATCTGCATATATGCATTATTTTATAACATCACATGGACAGAGTTTGAAAGAACGTTTTTTTGTTGTAAAATTTACCTGTTGTTAGCGGGAGAGTGACTGTAATGGTCTGAGAATTTCATTATACCACAATGTGGTGGCAGAGCTCCAGACCATGAATCCAACAACACGTCATCCCATCATGATTCCCTAGCATTATTATTTCTAATGCAAATAAATTCAAATGGTTCAAATATTGGTTAAAATTATACATACACAATTACTGTATTTCTCGGTCCATTCCAGTTCATGGGCACATCTTCAAAATCTTAGAATGATTATCCCAATTCTAATGCAAATCAATTCCAGTTCATGGGCACCACCATTTAGTAGGTGTTATCCTATGAGATTGTTTATATTGTAATGTTAAGCGACTGCTTTTTTTCTGACAGTAAATGTGTTATTTTACGGTCATAAATTTGAGATATTACCGATAGCATAACAAGTTACATTCATTAGAATTAGAATGATTTCATTATAATGTTTGGTTGGTTTTGATTACGAGGCAAGCTGGTAAGCCTTACAAATCACTCTCAGTACCAAGGTTGGTATTGTACACAAAGATATATCATTTATAATGACCATTATGGAAATAAATTGCTTCAATGAATCATATTAAGTCTCTAGGAGACCTCTATCGTTTCTTGCCAGTATTTTCATTTTCCCGTTCTTATTCGTCTACTAAATGAATAATAAAAATTGACTGAATACTTTTACATGTGCATTCATGGTTGATATACACTTTTGCACGTATATTTATGGTTGATTTTCACATACATACCTGTACATTCATGGTTGATTTACATGTTTACACATACATTCATGGTTAATTTACACATACATTCATGGTTAATTTACACATACATTCATGGTTGATTTTTACATTTACACATACATTCATGGGTAATTTACATGTTTACACAATACATTCATGGTTAGTCTACACTGTAACACATACATTTATGGTTGATTTAATTTACGTTTACACATAAATTCATGTTTGATTTACATATTTACACGTATGTTTATGGTTGATTTAAAAATTTGCACATACATTCATGGTTAATCTACACTTTTACACATACCATCATGGTTAGTCTGCACTTTTACACATATATCCATGGTAAATCTACACTTTTAAACATACAGTCATGGTTAATCTACATTTTTAAACTTACATTTATGGTTGATTTACATACATTAATGGTTATTCTAATACACCCGCACTATATAGCTAGTTTAAAATATCTCGTTATATTGAACGATATATCACTGTAATTTTTGCAACGTTAGGAGAATAAGAATTGCGCATTGCGCATTACGCATTGTAACGTATGCAACGTTAGGAGAGTAAACAAAGCAATGCGAAAGATTTCAGATGTGTGCGTTATTTTCACATTTTAGGGGTATTAGAATAGAAATAGAACATCGTTTACTGTGAATTATCTATAATATATCACGGTTTGTCGTTCAATTGTAAACAATAATTTCACTCACCCTTCGGGCTCGTGAAATTATTGTTTACAATTGAACTCCAAACGTGATATATTAAACGATAATTCACAGTAAACGATGTTCTATTTCTTAAATATACACATTTACACATATATTAATGATGCATTCATGGTTAATCTACACTTTTACAAATACATGAATGGTTAATCTACACTTACACATACATTCATGGTTTTTAATTTACACATATATTCATGGTTGATTTTCACATTTACACATACGTTCAGGGTTGATTTACACTTTAACATGTACATGCATCGTTAATTTACACATTTACACATACATTAATGTTAATCTACACTTACACGTACATTCATATTAGTTGATTTACAGTTTTTTACTGTTTTAGAATTCAAAGATTTCTACGAGTCCGAGGAACAGGCAAAGACTGACTGCACCTATATGAGGACGAGGCTAAAAGAGTGGAAAGGGGACAGCAAAGTGAGTGTCCAGCCCCTGATACAGGCCCTTGACGACTACATTGAGGGCAAACCCATCAGCAACAGTTTTCTCAAATTTGTCTACTACTTTAAAAAGGCTTACATGAAAGAGTATACACAATTAAATGGAATTTACCAACAGCTTAGGCATCGTAAAAATTAGATTGTAGATTTACTGTAGTAACGGTGAATATGGCTGTTGTAGTGACATGTCTATATATATACGTCGCATATATTGACAAAGGTAGCAAATATTCGTCACCCCAGCATGGACATGTGTTGTGTTTATAGTTGTATTATACAGAAACCACAATTGGATAGTGGAGTTTTAAATTTAAGTTTATATATAACAAAATAAAGAACAAAAAACACCACAAAAAAGGCTATTATGATTTTCTATCACAAAAATGTAATGCAAGCGCGTAAGACCTAGACTAAATGAGTCGGGACGGCCGCACTGCATTTAGCTACTGTGAGACATTTTTCTGGAGGTGTGACACTAAAATGTAACGCAAAATACATATTTTCTAATTGTTTATACTGTCTATGCTTAGAGAAAGATACAGTATATAATTAACATAATTATTACATATAACATAATTATTACATATAAAGTAATTATTATATATTAGTATATACATCATTAAAAATGTTTCTAACTTAAGATTTTTTTTGATAAATCAATAACAATTTAATTTTAACTACCGTATTCGACCTAATAACCTTTTTTCGACCTTATCATCCTTTTAAGTAAACGGTGTTTTGTTATTAATCTCCCTTAGCATCATTGTTTTCAAACACTCTGAGAAAGTTACAAAGTCACTCTTCTAATTTTTCAAGAGAGATCCCAAAGCCTCTCTTAATATTTTAAGAGGATGAGTCTCGATTAAAGGACGAAGGTTTGATCGACTCTACTTTCTGTTTATTCTGGAAGCGGTCTATCTTTTCACTTCCGTACCGGTACAGTATAATATACAAACCTTGTACAACAGAATGATTGGTCAAAACAGCCTCTGTATCTTTTTGTGCCCCGGTAAATGAGTAAACACAGTTATTTCAATTTCTTCCCAATGTTGTTTATATGCGAATTCTCTTTCTTGCAAATAAAATATTTTAATTTGATTTGATTGGTAAAGAGTGTCTTTTCGAGTTTGTTGCTTACTTTTCTCTATGCTTTGTTGATTTTACCATATTTACTTTTTATTCAAGATAAATGTAGGGGGATTATAGTGCCGATTCATCTCTGTTAACAAGTACTTATCTTACAGATTTGCCTTTGCTTGTTTTCTTACCTGGCGCTTGTTAGACGGACTTTTACAATAATTTTGTAAAAAATTACCGCACCGTGGTAATTATGTCGAATATGGTATATTTTACATTTATTGTTTTATGCAGCCTGAGCCGAGAAATGTCATTCTCGTATTGGCAACGTATTCTACGAGGAGCTCTCAAGAAAAATTAATGCATCTGTTAGAGAACTGAATGTTTTTGTAGAACTAAGCCACAATAATAGGCTATGTTGGTTAAATTTAAAAGAAAATAAGCACATGTTAGGTCTGTTTGTTATCTTTTAGCTTCCACCTCGTTAAGACGATAAGGCCTTCATTTTTCATCCGATCTTTACCAAACTTTAACAGATTGTTAATATTAATGAAAGCTCGGACAAGTTCGAAAAACCAGCCAGATCGGACCAGTAACAGCGGAGTTATGGCCTTTGATTTAGTTTAAAATGCTATGTTTTGCCTTGTTAAGATGATAGGGCCTTCATTTTTCATCCGATCTTTACCAAACTTTTCCAGATTGTTAATATCAATGAAAGCTTGGACAAGTTCGAAAACCAGCCAGACCGAACCAGGAACAGCAGAGTTATGGCCCTCGATTTATTTAAATAGATGGCCCTGAATCGATCACCTGAGGATCTTTACAATGATGAAACAAGAGGCCCAAGTGGCCTGTAGACGCTTTACTGGTATGATGTGATTCAAAAACATAAACATAATAGAGGCCAAATCAAGAAACATGTTTCCTATATATAACTTTAAACTTTGGGTTATCTTGGTGGCCATTATGAATAGTTGATGACAACGAAAAACACAAACTTGACAAGGCCAACAACAGGAACATGTATATATGATATTTAACTAGAATGGAATAAGTGGTAATATGTCGTTTGATAAATGTCCTTAAATTTGACCTAAGTTCAGCCATGGTGGCCATCATGGTCGACTGGAGACCCCAAAAACATAAATCTGATGGGGACTAACCCAAAGATCATTGTGATTAAGTTTCATCAAAATCCTTCAAGCGGTTTTAGAGAAGATGTCATTTTTAACGTTTTCCTATATAACTCTTATGTAAACTTTGGGTTGCTGTGGTGGTTGATCGATTGAATTGATTGAATTGGATTTTATAGTCGCACCAACAGCTAAGGTCATATGGCGACTTTCCAGCTTCCATTGGTGGAGGAAGACCCCAGGTGCCCTCCGGGCAATTTTCGTGCACGGGCGGGCACCTGGGTAGAACCACCGACGTTCCGCAAGCCAGCTGGATAGCTTCCTCACATAAAGATTCCTAGGCCCCAGAGGGATGCTGTGGTGGCCATTTTGATTATTAGACGATAACGAAAAACACAAACTTGATGGAGGCTAACCCAAGGAACATGTTTATGATATTTCACAAGATTGGAATAAGTGGTTTCGGAGGAGATGTTTAAATTTGACCTAATTTTAGCCATGGCGGCCATCTTGGATGACTGGCAGCTGCGAAAAACACAAATCTGAGGGTGACTTACCCAAAGATCATTGTGATTAAGTTTCATCAAAATCCTTCAAGCGTTTTCAGAGAAGATGTCATTTTTTCACGTTTTTCTATATAACTCTATGTTAACTTTGGGTCGTTGTGGCGGCCATTTTGATTATTCGACGATAACAAGAAACACAAACTTGATAGAGGCTAACCCAAGGAACATGTTTATGATATTTCACAAGAATGGAATAAGTGGTTTCGGAGGAGATGATGTTTAAATTTGACCTAATTTTAGCCATGGCGGCCATCTTGGATGACTGGCAGCAGCGAAAAACACAATTCTGAGAGGGACTATCCCAAAGATCATTGTGATTTAAGTTTCATCAAAATCCTTCAAGCGGTTTCAGAGAAGATGTCATTTTTAACGTTTTCCTATGCAACTCTATGTAAACTTTGGGTCGCTTGACGGCCATTTTGATTATTCGACGATAGCGAAAAACACAAACTTGATAGAGACCAACCCAAGGAACATGTTGATGATATTTCACAAGAATAGAATTAGTGGTTTCGGAGGAGATGTCATTTGAATCTTAAATTTCCTTAAATTTGACCTAATTTTAGCTATGATGGCCATCTTGAATGACTGGTGGCCGCGAAAAACTAAAATCTGAGTGGGACAATCCTAAAGATCATTGTAATGAAGTTTCATCAAAATCCTTCAAGCAGTTTCAAAGAAGATGTCATTTTTAGCCTTTTCCTATATAACTGTAAACTTTTTGAGTCGCCATGGTGGCCATTTTGATTATTCGACGATAACGAAAAAGACAAACTTAATAGAGGCCAACCCAAGGAACGTTTTTATGGTATTTCACAATAATGGAATAAGTGGTTTCGGAGGAGATGTCGTTTGAAAATTCCTTAAATTTGACCTAGTTTTAGCCATGGTGGCCATCTTGGATGACTGACGGCCGTGAAAAACAGAAATCTGAGAGTGGGCCTCCTAAGTAACATTGTGATGAAGTTTCATCAAAATCCTTCAAGCGGTTTCAGAGGAGATGTTGATTTTATAAAATTGCTAACGGACAGACGGACAACGGATGAAAAATGATCCCATAAGCCCGCCAGGCCTATGGCCAGTAGAGCTAAAAATTGTCCTCGCAAATGCTGATTGAAGATGTTTTTAAGTCTTTCCTTAAGTCTTTGTAAAAACATGCAAAATCTCTACATACAAACTTTGGACCCAGGGGTTGCGGCCATCTTTGAGCCCAGGGACTTCAAATGAGCAAACTTGATAGGCCAGGGGTTAGGGATCATTTATAATAATAAAGAACAAGAGAACAAGAGGGCCGGTGAATGCTCTACAAGCCAGAATGGCTCTTATATCAAGGGGTTTCATCATTAAATTCCTTTCAATACCTTTTTACAAGTGCAAAACACAACAACCCCCTTAACCGAATGTAAACCCACAACTCCATGCTAACCATTTAAAAAGATTTTTTTTTAATTTAAAAGAAGATATAAAAAAAATATCTCTCCGGTTCAAATCTCACTGGAATTGAATTGAATTGGGGTTTGAAGGTGCGCCAACACATGAAAGGTTATATGGTGCCTAACAGGAATGAACATGCCAGGCTCATTCTCCATGTACATCGAGATAAAATATGGAGAACGGGCCTAGAACCTTCTCACCCTGAACTGCAGAGTTCCTGCAAGTTCTATTGTAGACACTCCATTTACGCTGGAGCCACGTTATTGTTTTTCTGCCAATGCTCTAGTGATATGAGCGAGATGGCACCTGAAACAATGCAGGGGTCATGATGAAGACCTTTAATGAGCATGAACAAAAAATGATAAAATTAACATGAATTCGGGAGGGTTCTACCCCTCTGCCTTCCCCTCCAACGGGATCTGCAGTGGCCCTATTCTTTGCCCCGTAACCGAGAACCACACGGGGCAAATCTCACTGGAAGCTCGACTTGTAAGTGAGGAAGTGATTCTTACGGATGGCGGGAGGTGTATAGTACTGGTCCTACCCAGGAAAAGTGCCTTATAACTTCCCCTCTGGAAAATAACCGATAGTATGAAACAAATTGAGTACAATGTACAATAGTACGAATCTAATTGAGAACGAAGTACGAATTTTCGTAGGAGTTGTCGTTCTTGAATTCATTCTATTTTTAGAAGCAACAATGCCTTGATAAATCTGCTAACATACCAAACAAAGGAAATAGACCGATGATTTTCGAAAAATCTATTTTAGCAATTTTACGGGAGTTTTTCACACAATTCCGTGGGGCCGGTAGAATTCCATGAATTTCATCTCACGCCGTGAGGTATCACATGTATGCAATAACTACAATATTTACGGACATTTAGTTCCCAATTTGTTACCTGGGTCACACGTCATGAGCGGCACATCCGGGTAACTCTATTCATGAAATATATATATGCGTGTATTATTGCACATAGTATTTCAGTTCCTTTTCCAAAAAAGACACGTATATACTGTATACAATGACAATTATTCACAATCAGTAGTTATATTATTCGGTATATATAACGTTCATGTCAGTCACCTTATGAAATTAAGTTATACTTGATGCAGTTAAAGGAACTACATTCTCGAAGTGCGTAAAGCACCCAATCCGATTTTTTTGGTGTATTAATGCGCATAATATTTCGGTAAACCTACAAAAAAGACATGTTTATACTGTATACAATTATTTCATTATTTCACAATCGGTAGTTATATTACTCGGTATACATAACGTTCATGTCAGTCACCTTATCAAATTAAGCTGTATTTGAAGCAGTTAAAGGGGACTACATTGCTTACAACGGTAAAGCGTGTCACCCGTTTTAAAAACTCCCTATTCAGAAATTTCACTATATACATATACGGTATACACAATTCCAAAGAGTCGGCCATGCTGACGCATGGCGACTCAAAATAAGAATTAAATTAATTTGTTTTACCTGCAGTGGGATTTGAACCCACAGCACTAGATTCCCAGTGAACAAGAAGTAATACAAAGATTTTCCTATGGTGGCCATCTTGGATGTCACGTTAAACTTTTATAAAAAAAAAATGAAAAACATTCATCTAAACATCATCCATGTGAAGTTCGGTCAAAATTGACGAAACTGTTTCTGAGAAGAAGATTTTTTGAAGATTATCCCTATATAAGTCTGTGTAAAACATGTGACCCCTGGGGCGGGACCAAATGTGACCCTAGGATCACCATTTGAACAGGCTTGGTAGAAGACCATAAGCTTACAGTAAATACAAAATATTAAACCTCGGTCTCTTGTAGCTTGTCTGCAATAGAATTTGCAGCAACTCTGCAGTTCAGGGTGAGAAGGTTCTAGGCCCGTTCTCCATATTTTATCTCGATGTACATGGAGGATGAGCTTGGCATGTTCATTCCTGTTAGGCGCCATATAACCTTTCATGTGTTGGTGCGTCTTAAAACCCCAATTCAATTCTTTGTAGCTTCAGAAGAATATTTTTTAAGTATTTCCCTATTCAAGTCTATGTAAAATATTTGACCTCTGACTCTTGTAATTTAAGAGAAGTAGATTTTTTAAGTTTTCCCTATATAATATGTAAAACATGCAAAATCTTTATATACAAACTTTAGAAAAAGTTAAACAAAAGGAAAAAAGCATTCAAACAGGAAACGATAATAAAAATGAAGAAAAAAAAAGTTGGATTTGAACCCACGGCCTTAACTTTCCAGTGTACCTTAAAGATTTTTCTATGGCGGCCATCTTGGATGTCATGTTTACCTAAGTTTAACAAATTTGAAAAGCATTCACCTAAGGATCATCCATGTGAAGTTTGGTCAGAATTGACCAAGCTGTTTCTGAGAAGATATTTTAAAAAAAATTCCCTATGGAAGTCTTTGTAAAACATGTGACCTCTGGGGTGGGGCCAAATGTGACACCAGGGTCACCATTTGAACAAACTTGGTAAAGGACCATAAGCTTATAGTAAATGAAAAATATTAAACCTCTGTCTCTTGTAGTTTCAGAGAAGATTTCTTTTGATTTTTTCCTATTATAATAGATTTTTGGCAGAGTTATGACCCTTTAAAGGTTTTAATACACAAACTTTGTCCAGATTAGTCTCTTCTGAACTCTTTGCCAGATTTCAACGAATCCTTGCCAGATTTCAACGAATCTTGGTGGGGATGATCAGTACCAAGCCTAGTTGCATATCATTGCCGTGCTCTGGTTGAATAAATTTTGGCAGAGTTATGACCCCTTAAAGGTTTTAATACACTAACTTTGTACAGACTAGTTCTCCTGAACCTCTGGCTGGATTTCAACGAAACTTGGCAGGGATGGTCAGTACCAAGCCTAGTTGTGTGTATCATCGCCATGTTCCGGTTGAATGACTTTTGAAAGTTATGGCCCCTTATACAGTAACATCAACTTTATCTGTGCCAGCAGAGTGTCCACAGGCCCTCTTGGGCCTCTTTTTTTGTTCGTTTCATTTGCATATTTTTGGTATGCACTAGAATACTATACTATACCAATTGAATGCAAAATACATTTTGAAACTGCTATGAGCTCATGAGTTTATAACAGCATACATCAGGCTTTTTTCTAGAAGAATCTAAAAAGTTGAAGTCCCTATCCCGCCATCAACAGGCACATTTTACAACAGATGTACACCGTTTCTAAAGCTACTGACAAGAGGTGTGTGTAGATATAACTTACAAACTACAATATGAACGGCTTTAACCAGCCAGGCCAAACCCCACACTGCTGTATTAAATTAAGAGTTACCAACTCATAATTAATTTTACGCGTATGCAGTCACGGGTATTTTAAAAGCCCTTGAATATACCCATACTTTTAATTGACACATATACATTATTATATGACCTGAACACCTGGATAGTTTTGATAAACATTTTTTTAGTGTTATTTGGCAGGTTACTCTTTTTAAAGCAAAAAATCCAATTCATGATAAAAATGATGTATCAGTCACAATATAGTGAGTGGTACAGTTGTTCAAGACTGAAATTGAAATCTAACATGGCGATTGGTTATTGAGGAGTTTTTAAAAATGCTATCGTGAAACATTAGGACGTCATTTTAAAAGATGTTCAATGTCAGAAAACATCCAAAACAATGATTATGTTAGCTTGAAGCAATGTTTCGTTCAAACAACAAATTGAAATTGTCAAAAACACAATAAAACTGTATTTTCTTCATCTGGTGCTGAGAGATGGACATACAATGGAAGTTATGAGAATTTATTTGTATTATGTTCAATCTCTCAAAAATGTATGTATAAAATACATAAAAATCCATGTCAGATAAAACATAAAATATTTCCAGCGGGTTTATATTGTGTGAGACCAAAACTTGGTGTTTGGGACTTAAAATACATCGAAACCGCGGGCTTACGGCCCTTGGTATCGATGGTCTTCAAGTCCCGCCCACCAGGTATTGGTCTGGGACAATATTAACCCGCTGGAAATATTTATTTCTTAATTCACCATACATTTTAAGCGGAATCTGGTATAAATTGTGTAATTAACCCTGGTGCATAACCAAGATAGCACATATTACTGTGCCAAATGATCGTCCTTGTAAATAAAAGGCACCAATTTTAGCTCATTCATGACGGTTAGACCCTTCAGAATATAAAATATCTTTCTCAATTTTTAGTTAGGCACCTATGAAAAGCCTGATGTACCCCCTTTAATAGTCCGTTTTGTTTGTTTGACTCTTATGGTCATATATTGATAAAAAAAAGAAACATCCGCTGATATTGATGCCGATTGTCTAGACAGCAAAAAATTAATGATGTTTTAAGAATAATTAGATAGACTGCCAACAATAGTCCAAAAAAAGATGTTTAAAAAGTTCAGTGCACAAGCCCCCTTTTCATTAAAACATGCGTTTTGGCCACAAAAACAAACTAAGTCTACGAAAACTACCGAAATGTGTCCCGAGACAATATTCTCTACATGTTCCTTACCAAAAAAAATCACAAAAAAACCATAACATTTCCGTATCCATAAAAGATTATTGCTTGGCAAATTTGAAACTGTTTAATGGGATATTTAGTACTCACTTAAGTGTGCTTACAAACATCAAACATTGTTTTATTAAAACGCCCTCAGAAACTGGCCTATGGAAATAGCAGCAAAAAAGTCGGGACGTTTCTTTTTTTTTTTGTTCGGTATAGTTCACATTTGTTCTTATTAAAAACATAAATTATGTAAATGGGAAAATAAACTGCAGTGAATTGATGTTTGGGTTTTTATTTTTGTCACAATGACTTCCACCCTAGCATTAGTATGAATCAACTTGTGTGGGGAGAGTTTGCGGCGGGAGAGTTTGAAGCGGGAGAGTTTGTGGCTTTAGGGCTATTTAACACCTTACCATTCATGTGACAATTAATAAAACAAGAGGGCCAAGATGGCCCTAAATCGATCACCTGAGTACTGGCACATTATGAAACTTCTTCGAAATCTTATGGTCATATACAATCTGTGCAAGTTTGGTTAAGATTGTTCAAGAAATGTGGGCTCTGTTGTGTATAACAACATTGATATAAAGACACTGACAAAGTTTGGTAAATATCAAATGCAAAATAAAGGTGCTAGAGTGTAACACCTTGGGCAGGGCCAAATGTGACCCCAGGGCTACATGTAATATTTTTTCCTATACAAGTCTATGTAAAACATGACCCCTGGGGCGGGGCCAAATGTTGCCCCACGGTCACCATTTGAACAAACTTGGTAAAGGACCATAAGAGTATAGCAAATGCAAAATATTAAACCTATGGCTCTTGCAGTTCCAGAGAAGAACACTTTAATGTGTTTCCTATATAAGTCTATGTAAAACTGACCCACGGGCAGTGTATTAGCCAGCCAACCGTGCAGCCGTCTTTTTCACGGCCGTTTTAGAAAAATCGCGGCCAATATTTGAGGGAGTGGGTGGGGTAATTTTATTTTTTTTGTTGCTCAGCAACACTTCCAAATTCTTACTTTCTCAATATTGTCATGTTTTGTATACATTTATAGAAGAAATATGACCTAAAATGTATTTTGTCACCTTTATCTGTAAAAATAAATTACCCCAGAGACACCCACTTGTCGCGAATTGTCGCGTGTTAGAAACGTATTTTGCACACCCTGTTTGCATATTTGCACACCCAGTTCTTGAATTTCTGCCTAATACACTGCCCACGGGGTAGGTCAAATTTGACCCCAGGGTCACCATTTGAACAAACTTGGTAGAGGACCATAATCTTACAGTAAATGCAAAATATTAAACCTCTGGCTCTTGCAGTTTCAGAGAAGATTGAAGATTTTTTTTTCCTATATATATATATATAAGTCTATGTAAAACTTAGACCCCCCGGCCATTTGAACAAAATTGGTAGAGGACCATAAGCTTATAGCAAATGCAAAATATTAAACCTCTGGCTCTTGCAGTTTCAGAGAAGAAGATTTTTTATGTTTTTCCCTATACATGTCTATGTAAAACATGTGACCCTTGGGGCGGGGCCAAATGTGACCCCAGGGTCACCATATGAACAAACTTGGTAAAGGACCATAAGCTTATAGTAAATGCAAAATATCAAACCTCTGGCTCTTGAAGTTTCCGAGAAGAAGATTTTTTAAGTTTTTCCCTTTATAAGTCTATGTAAAACTGTGACCCTCGGGGCGGGGTCACCATTTGAACAAACTTAGTAGAGGACCATAAGCTGATGCTACATGTAATACATGAGAGCTCTGTGCCATGTGGTTCCAGAGAAGAATTTTTTTCTTCAGTTTTTCCCTATACAAGCCTATGTAAAACTGACCCCCGGGGTGGGGCCAAATGTGACCCCTGGGTCACCATTTGAACAAACTTGGTAGAGGACCATAAGCTTATAGCAAATGCAAAATATCAAACCTCTGGCTCTTGTAGTTTCCGAGAAGATTTTTAAAAAAAAAACCCTGGTTAGTCTATGTAAAACTATGACCCCCGGGGCGGGGACAAATTTGACCCCAGGGTCACCATTTGAACAAACTTAGTAGAGGACCATAAGCAGATGCTACATGTAATACATGAGAGCTCTGTGCCTTGTGATTTCAGAGAATATTTTTTAAAGTTTTTTTCCTATATGTCTATATGAAAAACATGCAAATTCTCAATATACAAACTTTGTACCCCCGGAGCACGGCCATTTTTGACCCCGGGGACTTCATTTGAACAAACTTGATAGTCTAGGCGTTGGCGATCATTTTAAAAGAAAAACTGTTGAAATCTGTCCAGCGGTTCTGGAGAAGAAGATTTTTTAAGATTTCGGCCATATTGGATGTCGCGCTGACCTAATTTTAACAAATCTAAAAAGCATTAATCTAAGGATCATCCATGTGAAGTTCGGACAAAATTAGCCAAGCGGTTTCTGAGAAGTTGTTTGAAGAAAATTTAACGACGACGGACGAAGAGTGATCTAACAAAAAGGCAGTCACAGACAGTAATATCCACAAGCATTGAAGCCAGACTGACTTTTTAGCTCGACTACTCGTAAAACAAGAGAGCTTATGAATTCACCCGCATCGGCACTTTGAGAGTTCTGTCTAAACTGTGTTACAGGTCTATATAAGGGCTATTTAAATTAAAACGTACATGGGACACCAGGAAGGCACTTTTGAAATTGAACACCCACCAATAGATGCACAATTGAGCTTAAAGAACCAATTCTGGAAAATAGGGTTCACCCATAGATGTTTATTAAATTGCCTTCCTGGGGTCCCGGGTATGTTTTAATGGAATAGCCCTAAGCAGCTGTGGGCTAACGTTGTCAGGTAAACAAATCTAAGATCCTGTATTCTGACATATCAGGAGCAATAAATCCATCATGTTTTGCTCATTGTCTTTCTTGACAGAGATCTTATTAAATATAATTTAGAGAAGCCCTATACTGAAGTTGTTGTACAAACATCTGAACTTGCTTTACTTTCACATAATTAAGGGCATTAACTTTGTTGTGCATGCTTTAATGTTGTTAATTGTAGACCTTTAATTGTAATGTTGTTAATTGTAGACCTCGTCTTGGAACTCATCGAAACAAACCATCAACCTTCAACTAAATTTGATGAAAATCAGAAACATTTTAAACGGTCTATTAAATCATTTTAGAGTTATTTTATTATTAGAATGTTGTGGTTCTGTATTTTAAGAACCTCAGTACTCAATGCCAAGTAAAACCTCAATCGGTTCTAAGAATGTACTCAGTTTTTCACCTTTCTAAATTAAATGGTTTCATTGGTCCAATTTACATCACTGAACCAATCTGAATGCTTCATTCATATTTTCATTTCGTTGTTTCTATCATGACATCACTTTCTGGTATTATGATATCACAGCCTGGTATTATGACATCACGTCATGCACCTCCGTGTGTTCTGAGAACTGACTGTCGGAGCCTTTAAATTGCTGTGAGAAAGTATTTGTATCTCTCAATGAGTAATGAGTTTCTTGAAACCAAGAGTCGCACAATTCTAAATATAAAATAATTCTGAAATGATTTAATAGACTGTTTTAATTGGAGTTATCAGGTGCGTAGCTTCCTATAGGCCGTTTAGGCCGCGGCCTACACTTTTTTCTGAGAAATCGAAAAAATAAAAATGCCAAAAATGCAATAAAAATCGGAGACCTATGGTGGTAAGGGGTATACTAGTACTTCGTGTTAATATAAATAACATTAAATTACTTTAAATGTTTTCAGCTTCTTTTTAGTTATAAGATATATAATTTACGGTAAAAATACGATATTGATGCTCTTATAGACATATTCACCGGTACGAAATATACACCAAAACGCACCTCCGACAGTCTAGCTGAAAAAGTTTTGTCGGGGGAGAATGCCCCACTAGAACTCGGCCTACACATCATATTCAGCCAAGCTACGCCCCTGGTTATTGCGTAAACAAGATGAACGAACGGATGGATGCCGGATAATGTGCCACGACATAAGCTCTTCTGGCTGTTAGCAGCAGAAGTAAAATGAACATACCCAGTGTTTTTTTTCTCTATTTTGGGAACATAGCCCATGGCGTTGGAATTGGGAATTTTAGCGCGATTTTTCATAAAATTGGGAATTGTAGCGCGATTTTTAATAAAATTCGGAAAAATATAAAGTAAAGCTTTCCTTTCATAATTATATCTTTAATACTGTTTTTTGTACACCAAGATAAACAGAAGAATTTATAAGCTTTTGAACCCCAATCCAATGAACCCCAATCATTGGATTGGGACACTAAAAAAAAAAAAAAAAAAAAAAATTTTTTTTTTTTTTTTTTTTTTTAAATTGGGAAAAAAAGGTATGTTTTGGCATTGGGAATATGACCGAATTTCGGCTATAAAAACAGCCCAAAAAAAACACTGATACCTAATTGTAAAATGTATAAAATACCGAAACAGAAACAGACTTATTGGGCTGGGTTTTGCATGATCTTGGGTAAAATAAAGGCAAAAACAAGGGAAATATTTAATATCTAATTAATAGTAATACTTATTTTGACTTTGTATACAAACAAAACAGATTCAACTCATTCTTTAATTGGCCCATATACAATAACTGTACAAAGGATCATTAACAGGTTATGTTAGACCAACTATCACATTTAATATCAGTCAATTACTTGCCATTTCATAGAAATAATTGGTCGAAGGATATGACTTTCTATCAAGCTATTGCAAACATTCAGCCTAAATGGTTAAATACTGTATATTGCACAACAATAGGGGAGATAATAAATACATGATAAACAAAAATCGTAAGAAATAGTTTAGAACACAAATCACCTGTCTAGACACACTGACGATCATTGTTATATGCAGGTATTTTGTGGGTGAATGATGTACCCACAATTTTGTGTCTTTTAATACTGTATTGACAACTACCACAAGTGCATTTAAGAACCATAAATAAACCTATACTTTTAATCGGCACATATACAATTATTATATCACCTGAACACCTGGATAAAGTTTTGATAAAGGGTTTTGTAGTTTAGTGGCGGGTTAGTTTCTTTTTCACTTCACTGACTATTTTCAGTTAGTTCATTGTTTCACTAGTTGTTTTCAGTCAGTTCATTGTTTCTCTGGCTGTTTTCAGTTAGTTCATTGTTTCACTGAATGTTTTCAGTTAGTCCATTGTTTCACTAAATGTTTTCAGTTAGTTCATTGTTTCACTGGCTGTTTTCATTTAGTTCATTGTTTCACTGAATGTTTTCAGTTAGTTCATTGTTTCACTGGCTGTTCTCAGTTAGTCCATTGTTTCACTGAATGTTTTCAGTTAGTTCATTGTTTCACTGTCTGTTTTCAGTTAGTTAATTGTTTCACTGGCTGTTTTCAGTTAGTTCATTGTTTCACTGAATGTTTTCAGTTAGTTGCTTCTCTGGCTATTTTCAGTTAGTTCATTGTTTCACTGAATGTTTTCAGTTAGTTCATTGTTTCACTGGCTGTTCTCAGTTAGTCCATTGTTTCACTGAATGTTTTCAGTTAGTTCATTGTTTCACTGTCTGTTTTCAGTTAGTTAATTGTTTCACTGGCTGTTTTCAGTTAGTTCATTGTTTCACTGAATGTTTTCAGTTAGTTGCTTCTCTGGCTATTTTCAGTTAGTTCATTGTTTCACTGAATGTTTTCAATTAGGTCATTGTTTCACTTGCTGTTTTCAATTAGTTGAGTGTTTCACTGACTGTTTTTAGTTAGTTCATTGTTTCACTGGTTGTTTTCAATCAGTTCATTGTTTCACTGACTGTTTTCAAATAGTTCATTGTTTCACTGAGTTCATTGTCAGACCTTTATATCAGACTGTTAATAGAAACTTCATTGTCCAATTATTATTATCCTCTGTTGACTGTAAGCAACAACGTGATTGGTCAGTTACCAATGATTGGGTAATCAATCAAACTCAGATCCAATGGTAATGCTGATATCATCCCCCACATTTAAGGTTGAGTGGTACCAAATATTTGTATCCAACACAACTGAAATGAAAAACAAGAGTATACGTATAATAATTATTTTTATTGGCAATGATTATATATTTTTATTGGCAATGATTATCAATTGTAGAAACACACTCAATTACTAGCATGCGTAATACCATTTGATGATTAAGAGAAAATTTATAGCTTGTTATAGGGTTCATACTCTTTTCATCAAACAAAATTCCATGATTTTTCCATGACTTTTTCATGACAAATTTCAGTTTTCCATGACATATTTTTACGTTCGGATAGAGGGCTACCACAATATCTCAAATTGAGAACTTCATGTTCAGGTGAGCCTATAAAGAAAAGAATGGCATACAAACAAGACTTCAAAGCAGCTTCCCCCATGTTTGATAACTCGATCAACTTGTCACACACTATGCACAGAGCTTTACGTTTGTCAGATTTAAAAGGCCTTAGCCATGTGCTATACTGTTCCTCTTTGTCCCATTTCACGTTATATATGCACTGACGCTTAGAATTACTCATCGTTTTTCGTCTTTTTCAATTTTTTCATGAATGAGACAGCGATAAAATCCGAAAATGCCAAATGTAACGGTGCGACCTCTGACAATTTATTCAGTATCTGTTTCGTACTCACAAGTTTCGTACCGATTTTAAGCGTACATTTTCGCCGTAAAGTTTTGGCGTAAATTATGTTTCTTGTGTATTTTCATTTTCGCCGTAAAGTGTTGGCGTAAATTATGTTCTTGTGTATTTTCTCACGCTTATAGTCATTTTCAAGGAGAAATTTTGAAATTCAGACATTTTTTTGAAATTCCAAGACTTTTCCATGACAAAACCTGAAAAACTCATTTTCCGTGACTTTTCCAGACAAAACTCGTTTTCCATGACTTTTCCAGGTGCGTACGAACCCTGCAAACGTTTTTTTACCTACATCATCTTTTCCCAACTACCATACAGTTGTCTCTCATTATTTATCTATTGTTTGGGGCGCTTGTTTTAGCCAAAGGTTTTTCAGCAATAACGGGAGTAATTTTCAATATACATACATAATTTATATATCATTGGAATTGGCATTTTTAGTGGTAAATAAAAAAAATACCTTAGTTTGGGAACTTCTGTGGAGAAATAAATATTTTACAGCCAAAATGTATCTTCCCCTCTCTCTGGGGCGGCTCAAAATAAGCTTAGATAATGTTTTGATGGGCGGTTAAACAACAGTTCAATCATATTCTCCACACCCTCCTAAGTCCTCTGTCCCACTTCACCCTCTGTTGTGATGGGCAGAAAACATCAGCCTCCATGATCCCCTGTCCCACTTCACCCTGCGTTGTGATGGACAGAAAACATCAGTCAATAACCTGTACCCTCCATGATCCCCTGGCCCACTTTACCCTGAGTTGTGATGAGACATAAAACATCAGTGAATAACCTGTACCCTCCAACGTCCCCTGTTCCACTTCACCCTGTGTTGTGATGACAAGACATAAAACATCAGTGAATAACCTGTACCCTCCAACGTCCCCTGTCCCACTACACCCTGTGTTGTGATTACAAGACATAAAACATCAGTGAATAACCTGTACCCTCCAACGTCCCCTGTCCCACTTCACCCTGTGTTGTAATGGACAGAAAACATCAGGGAATAACCTGTACCCTCCAAGGTTCCCTGTCCTGTTTCACCCTGTGTTGTGACGGACAGAAAACATCAGTGAATATCCTGTACCCTCCAACGTTCCCTGTCCCATTTCACCCTGTGTTGTGACGGACGAAAAACATCAGTGAATAACCTGTAACCTGATAATATCCACAGCAATTCCATTATTCCATGCCATTTCATGGATGACCAGTCAGTAATTGAAATAATTGTTATCTTCACGGAAAAGAGATAATCAAATTTCTTAGATGTCAAAATGGTCATACATTTTACCAAATGGATACACAATTTAATGAACAATTTGATGGATTGAAATTGTTTCCATCCTTCTCAATAAAACGTGTTTTTTTTCTATCTCAATACTGTATAAGGAGAGATAATTGAATTGAATCGCCTCAAGACATTATCTGATAGTGGCAGTGCATTTTATTTATTGCTGAGTATCAATGCAGCTGAAAGATAGTCCTTAAATCATATGAAAAGAATAAAAAAAGGTTTTAAGAGCTTCTTATGATGTAAAAGAATAAGAAGTTTAAGAGCTTGTTCAAAAAGGTATCAAAAATGTTAACTCTTCAGACATGTTGAGGAGATTAATATCTGAAGTTAATGTGCTACAAAACTGTAAGTCATTCTTAGAAGTAAGTGTAGCAAAGATTTAGTTGAAATGAATGTTGTTTAACGGCTCGTCAACACAGTATATATTATTTAGAGCCACCCCAGAGAGAGGGGAAAGATACATTTGAGATTTCTTATCCGGGAACCGTGCCCTACTCTTATTATCGAATAGATTCCTATGGTTCTTTAACATGCTCGGAGGATAGACCGATACATGGGACCACCCGGTTTATGTCCCCATCCGATGGACGACGCTAAGGGAAAGTGTCTTCCCCAAGAGCACACCGACGAAACTCAGTGGCACCACGGAGGATTGAACCCGGTGCCTCCAGTTACAAATCCGCCGTGCTACCGACTGCGCCAGGCCAGCCCTTAAGATTTAGTTGAGGCATACTTGAAAACAACACACTTAAGTCACACTTTTAAAACACGATCCCCAAAAGTGTTTTCGTACATACCTTTACCCAGCAGTGTGCAAATATTGTAGGATTAGATTATAGAGTTTATGCATGTGTAAACTATTCACAATCACGCACAAAATGTGTGCGGGATTCGGCAAAGCTTACAAATGCATGCATAATCTTCGTAAAAAAATAAATTAATCCTTATAATTCCAAGCTATCGTTTTCAAAACCACATTTTAAGATTGAGAAACCCATTTAAAGGGACACCTGACAATCTTGATGCTAGTTTTTCACATGACTTGCATTTGTTCAACCATTAATATTAATTAAAAGAATCAGGGTTCTCAATAGACTTTAAAAGTGAAGAGTCCTATGACCCTTGACTCAAAAGTCCCAAGGGTCAAAATTGAAATGTCAAAAGTCAAATATAAATCAAAACAAATCGAAGCGCCGTTTTATAAAACATCCTTTTAATAATAACTTTAATTTTAGTGAATCCTGTTAATATTTTATTGCCAAGAAAGGTGTGCAAGGATGTACATTTGAACATAAAAAAACTACTATTCCATTTTACAATAATGTGTCATTATGTCAAAGATTCAAAGTTATGTAAGGCTGTTTAATAAATTGGGGTCCACATTTGTTAATATTATTAAGTTAAGGTCTTATTATATATTATAAGTTACTGGTGTTGTTATAAGACAAGCTCTCTTATTTTCTGCTTCTTCGGGGTCAGACAGTGCAACCTCAGACAGTGCAACCTCAGACAGTGCATCCCAAACAGGCCGTTTCGTAGACTGCGATGACATAAATGAAAATATACTTCTTTGCGCCATTTGTGTTTACATAAATAAATAAAGTCCGTTACTCGATAGCACAAAAATAGTAGTATGTAAACACGAAATATCACAATGAGTAATGTCTGGTAAGTTTTGACTGAACGATAACCCAGGTTAAAAAACGCTCTGTTTATGTACATTTCGCCGATTTATAAATATTTAAATTATCCTCATTAAAACTATATTTCTTTGTTCTTTAAAACGTTCAAAAACAATATTAACACAAATAAACAAACAACAAACACAAATAAACTCAATTTTATTTTCGCCGATTTTATCTTTTCACATGCTTGACCGCTAGCATTTGTTTTATCTCAGTGCGGTCTAATTAACCGGTAATGAGTCAGAAGCCGGTAGCAATCAATTAAACAGTTAATCCAATCAAGTCATAATAGTCTCCACCTGCAAAAAGCATCATAAACTTCAAAGATAATCGAAAAATTATTAACACAATAGCAGCGATTAGATTACACAGTGACCCCCTTTTACAGACAGGTTATTTCCGCCTCTGTGCCACAAGCTGCGACAGAAGCGAATTTAATTGGTTGGGAGGCGATCAAGGTCGTCAGGCAAGGTGTCAATCACTGTTATGCAACGCGTGCTCATTGTTTGGATGTTTGGACTATCGAAAATAGGTACATGTGTATAATGTATTGATGCTTGGAAGCAAATACACGCGCGTCATAAAAAGGCACAGGTGGTAAATTAGCTGCGTCAGAATTGGGTCAAATTGAATTTCCATGCGTCAAAACGCGTGCGTACGCGTCTATTGAGAACCCTGAGAATAGTATAAAATAAATTGTTTTTGCATATTACTAACTGGTGATTATTTTGCACCAATAATATATTTAAACCTATGGTAAAATAAGTAAATACAAAACTCAAAATTTTATTTAATTATATGCAAGCAGGTCTCGAGCCAAAATGATACTGGGATTAATACATCAAGGGTGCCAATATTAATGCTACTAAAAACATCAAGATTGCCCCATGTCACTTTAAAATGATTATAAATATTATGACTATATATACCGCAAGGATATTAGTTCCGTTAAGAAGAGTATATGCATGTGTAAACCTCTTGAAAATTAAGTCACATGTTAGGTTTCATCCAGTGAAATAACATTAAATTCAGAAATGCAAATGAGGTTGGAATTATCAGGTTATCACTAGACAAACAAGTTTGGCCTGTTAATTTTTTTTATTTTTTATTGAGACTTCATTTATTCTAGAGCAAGGTTTATGAACAGTACTAGGAAATATTCTATCTACTAAACTAGGAAAGGAAATGCATACTTATTTGTCCTGGGTGCACCGTGACCTCGATTCTATCCACACACGTAAAGTAACATTCTGGTGGCGGCTCTAATATCCAACGTTTTGTGCCCGTGATCTGGGCCTGCCAGGAGGGGTTGCCAACATTGTCTATCTACAAAACAATGTAACTAATGATTAATTATAGTTTACTGTACTGAAATTGTAAACGTTGCGACAGTATATTAGTCGCTATTATGGGTTACAGATCTAAGCTTTAAACATGATGTGTGACCATTAAGTCTGATATACTGTCACAAAAGTCAAAATTGCAACACACACGGTTTTTGACAGTTTTACTAACAAATGCATTGAAACAAAACATTAACTAAACGATGTTTCATGTCACATGACTGATCTGTGACGAATTATGAACTATTAATTGTCTGATGGTGTGGGATTGTTTCTCTCTGCACTAAAGAAAAATTGTACATATGAACAATGTGTAGAGGAGAGATTTTGAGTACAGTAACTGTTGATAACACTAGCAGTATTTGGTGAACATAAATGCTTAAATTTATAGATGTTTAAAAGAATGTATCAGGATGTAGTTTATCTGTGAAATGTACAGATACCATGTTACGGCATTTTTAATGCTGCGATCATTGTCCAAAATCCTTCAAAACAGTTAAATGATACATGATCATATGCATAAAATAAGCCATTACACATTCTCTATAGATTTTGCTAGTTCTTGTGACATGAAAATATAACAATCTACTTTGTGGCATGCTTTTATAGGCAGGAATTTTCCAGAAACTTATTGTGGTAAACAAAAAGTGTAGCTAGGGACCAAAATGGTCGGATGTGGACAGAGTGGACAAAAGCACCAAACTTACTGTGATAGTCTAACTTGAAATCGAAAAGGGTCCCCAAGGTCACAGGTCATTCTGTTACTATTTTTAGCATATTTCAAAATGGCCACCATCCAAATGCTTCAATACAGCAATATATTCTTAATTATGGCTTAACCGAAAGAAGATTTACACAGAAATATTATATTTTGTTATTGGCTTAGATGTATTCAATGTCCCCGCTCCCACCATGTTAACTATTTTTAGCACACTGCAAATTGGCCGCCATCCAAATGTTTACATATATCAATATCTTCTAAATTATGGCTTAACCCAGAAAAACACCCAAGATGGCTTATATCTAATGTTCCCTTCTTATAAAAGGATTTAAACAAAAACACAGTCATCATGGAAACTAATAAAGATATATTTATATTGAATTATTGCAGATCTCAGCAGTTTCAGTTTGAAATGTACAAAATATCATTATACCTAATATGGTAAACGAAAATAAGCTATAAGCTAAAAAAAATATTGTTATTGAACTATTCCAGAAATCAGCAGTTTTAGTACTTTAATTTTACTCTTTTTTCCCGTATTTTTTTCCATAATACCCATATATATATATCCCTTTATTTATTTATTATATCATACAAATATATCATTACACTTAAATGGGTAAATAAAATAATGAATAGCATTTAAAATATATATTTAAATTGAATTATTCCAGAAATCAGCAGTTTTAGTTATTTTACCAACATTTTGACTCCATTCACCAACCTATGGGGACCCTTTTAAAAATAAAACGAAATGTATTAAATATCATTATACCTAATATGGTAAATGAAAATAAGAGATATGCTAAAGATTTTTTTTTTTATTGAAATATTCCATTAATTAGCAGTTTTACTGGTTTTTTTACTCTTTTTTCCATATTTTTTGACAAAAGACCAATATTTATCCCTTTATGTATTTATTATTTCATAGAAATATATCATTACACTTAAATGGGTAAATAAAATAATGAATAAACATTTAAACTTCATTTTTATTGAATTATTCCAGGAATCAGCAAATGTTATTTTCCCAACTTTTTGAACCTCAAAAAAAAACATTTAGGGATTCACGAACCTTTGGCCGATTGAGGGACCTTTTAAAAATATGGAGAAATATAAAACACACATTTGAGGAATATTTGGTGCTTTTGTCCGGCGTGTCTAGATTGGGTCCTAAAACCTGAGTTTTGGTCCCTAGCTAGTGACATTGCTGCTATTTTAACAGAAAGTTGCAGAAATATTGCCAGTGCTGTTTGGTAAAGGGAAAATATGTTCAGGGTGTTTATATTATGCCATATCAGGCCTGCAGGTTTGATGGGACTAAAAGATGAATGGCCACTCTTTTTTGTAGTATTATCAATTAACAAATTTAACTCTTAAACATCATATGAACATTTCTTGATAGTTCCGGAGAGAAACATATATTTAAATCAAATACTAAGTTGTATGTAAAAATAAGTATTATTTGCATGACGTATATACTCCTTTTACCACTGCGTGACTGCACAGGGAAATGAGGTAATCTGAATTGTGTAGCTGCACAACTATTGCCAGATAATTGATAAATACATTAACTGTGGATTAATTTACCTGTTCCAAGTTTTCTACGTCATCAAATAAGATCTTATTCTCGCTTTTCACAGATATTGCAATTTGTGACTTGTAAATATCTATTGTTGTGTATTGATTTAGATTTAAAAAAACATAAACATTTTCATGAAACAAAACATGGCCAGAGAACTTTAACTTTTGTAGTTACAGAAGACCGTAAGTAAAGGTAAGGATTCTTACATGCAAATGAGCACCATAGCCGGGACTCCCCATGAATATCCAGTCTGTTTTGCTCGACTCGGACAAAGTCGGCAGGAAGTAGGGACGCTGATAATGTTTACGTAGAATATTAGCTGCGGAAAAGTCGCAGTTACTCCTGAAATAAATCAATTTATATTAGAACATTTTAGTTTGCATCAAACATATACTTGCATTATACCATGTTTACACCTTTAACCACCTTCAATTGGTTAAAGGGACAAACGACAATCTTGCTTTATTTGCAACCAATGTTATTTTGAAAGCTAGAATCTGTCCATGATGTAATGGACAGTTTAACCAGAAAGAGGATCTGTAAGCAGATTCTGTAATCTCAAGGAGTTTCTGTAAACAATGTATTTAATCTCAGAGGTTCTGTAAGCAATGTATTTAATCTCAAAGAGGTTCTGTAAGCAATGTATTTAATCTCAAAGAGGTTCTGTAAGTAATGCTATTAATATCCAAGAGATTATGTTAGTAATATTCATATTGTCATTTTTTATCATGCTCATTCAAGGTCTTTATCATGACACCACGTATGCAAATGTGGCTCCATCGTAAACGGAGTGTCTACTATAGAATTTGCAGCCACTCTGCAGTTCTGCAGGTAAGAAGGTTCTAGGCCCATTCTCCATATGGAGGATGAGCCTGGCACGTTCATTCCGATAGGCACCATATAACCGTTAATGTGTTGGTGCACCTTAAAACTCAATTCAATTAATTTACCAGTTGAAATGAACAAAAACTCTTTTCCAACTTACCAGCCTATGTACCATGGCTCGGAGCCATCTTTCATCGTAGCTCGCTCCGTGCTCATACTCATAACTTCTCCGAGATTCCTGAATGATGTCCGGTAAGGAAAAAACTGGCAGCTCTTCTCCTGATTGTCCAAAGCCAGACTTCCTTCTTTGTAAATTTCCTTAAAAAATTCAAAACTGAAAAAGTGTGGAGCTGTCCAATTCACTGTGCCGTCCTCAACGACAACTGGAACACCCGAATATGCATAAAGATCCTCAAACACTTGAGCTGAAATGTTGTTCACAGTTTCAACTTTTGTCAAATTCTCACAAAATGAACAGTCAACAGGGGGTCTAAACATATCGTTTACAAATTCTGGCATGTCTATCACACACGGCTCATATTCAACGTCCGCTCCGTACATACCAAACCAAAAATGTATCATTTTCTCGCGACCAATTGGCCAATCCAAAAGATATGAAAAGAAAATAGAGCAAAGTAGCACTATAACTGCAATAATAACAATACAGAGATATTTAAGACCAACTCTGACATACGACCCACTCCACGCTATTTTGCGAAGAACCTCCATCTTGGCAAAATCTTCTCTGTTAAGTCCCAGCATTAAAGCGTGTTCGTAAACTTTCTTAAATTCTTCCTCGGCATTGAAATTCTGGTTCTTTATCCCTTCCATATCATTGGCCAGATCAGAATCATGGTTGTCCACTGGACTATTGACTGTCGTCTGCATATTGGCCTCCTTCTCTACTTGTTTCCTCTTCACCATGATGAATGGCACTAAGTCTGTCACTCTTATTGTAGTCCCAACTTAAACAGTTTTACTGAAAAAGACAACTGTAAATGTACTAATCTTAATTGTTAATGAGAGTTATGAAAAGAACAAACATATTTTACCGTTAAATATTACATTTACCTTAAGTTTTAAATTCAACTGATATTAATAATTGAATTGAATTGGGGTTTTAAGGTGCACCAACACATGAAAGGTTATATGGCACCTAACAGGAATGAACATGCCAGGCTCATCCTCCATGTACATCGAGATACAATATGGAGAACGGGCCTAGAACCTTCTCACTCTGAACTTCAGAGTTCCTGCAAATTCTATTGTAGACACTCCATTTACGCTGGAGCCACGTTATAGTTTTTCTGCCACTGCTCTAGTGATATGAGCGAGATGGCACCTGAAACAATGCAGGGGTCATGATGAAGACCTTTAATGAGCATGAACAAAAAACGATAAAATGAACATTAATTGGGGGTGGGAGTGGGGGGTGTTTCTACCCCTCTGCCTTCCCCTCCAATGGGATCTGCAGTGGCCCTATTCTTTGCCCTGTAACCAAACGGGGCCCCCCAGAACCACACGGGGCGATGATATTAATAAAAAATTTAATAAACAATTACTGGAATTAATAAAAATGTTCTTAAACAATTACTGGAAAGGCAGACCACATCAAATAACCATTTGCAGAAAGTTATTTAAAATTGAAACTAAAACCAAAGAGGTTTATTAATGGTGGCTAAGATGAAATATATTATCCCAAACACATACATATCACAATTATCAGCCTTGTTCACTGATGGCTGCTGCTATTATTTTTAATATACTTCACACGTTACTATTATCATTTTACTACAGTTAAGCTAGAACCAATAAAAGAGAACATCACATCGTAACAACTACCCACCTCGTATGATACCAATATATTTCCAAGTAGTACAGCTTCTATAAGACTTCTGAACATCTGGAGCTTATTGTCATGTGACTGGACTGCTGCATTGTGGACATCCTGCCTCTTTGTCTGTAGCTGCTTCCTTATTGGTCTGGAATTATTGGAATAAATGTATCAATAATCTCCTTAAAGTAGCTATCCTGCCATCAACAGGCGAATTTACAACAGATGTAAGCCATTTCTCAACTTACTGATGATGAGGTATATATATATAACTTGCATACTTTGAGAATCCAAACTCTATAGATACAGCCAAGCCAAACCTCAAAACTGGAGCAGCGAATTAAGAGTTAACAACTCGTAATTAATTTCACGCATATTCAATCACAGGTATTTTAAGAACCCGTGGAAAAACCTATACTTTTTAATTGGCACATATACATTATAACATGACCTGAACCCCTGGATAGAGTTTTAATAAACGTCCCCCCCCCCCCCACCCCCCCCCCCCCCCCCCCACCCCCCCAACAATTAAACCAACAAGGCTATACACACTCTTTTGGGTCTATCGTTTTATGTTTGAAAAATAATTTCAGACCAGCTGTAGATTCTGTGTATGAAATTTAAAGAGTATAGCAGACTTAGAAAAACCACGGTGTTACGTACAGACAAGGGTAGCCCACCGGCGTAAGTTTTTGACATTCTTGTGTTTTAGGAGGGTCTCCGTTTATCTCAGTAGTGTCGAAAAACCATTTCATATTTTATTGTAATACGTACACATGTGTAATCAAATCTGAAACAATTTTGACTGACTGGGCATCAAACCTCAAACAACTTTGACTGACTGGGCATCAAATCTGTAACACTACACAATTAAACAAGAGGTCAATGACCTTGAAACTCTACTGATAGGTTTTTGATAGCTAGATCAACATTCCTGTGAAGTTTCATGAAAATCTGTCTAGTAGTTTTAGAGGAGTAGTAGCTACAAGTTTTTACTATATAACTAACTCTATGTAAAGAAAGATGGCCGTGGCAGCCATGTTTAATGTCGAATTAAAATATTTTTCGACAAGGATCAACATTTCATTTCAGAAAAGGTCCCATACCAATATCACTAATAGTTTTCAAGAAGTAGTCGCAACAAATTTGTTTTTTAAAAATCTATTTTTAGCCGTGGTGGTCATCTTGAATTTCCGGCCGACCTGAAATTTTTGCTTAGATCAATTAGACATCAGGAGCAGCATTCCTGTGAAGTTTCATGAAAATCCATCAAGTAGTTTCAGAGAAGTAGTTACAAGTTTTTCCTATATAACTTTATGTAAACAAAGATGCCATGTTGACATCCAATCAAAAGGAACTTTGGTTAGGACCAACTACATGTTGTGCCAGCCATTTTGGTAAAGGTTTCAAATTAATATCACTTATGAAATTCCATCAAGTAGTTTCAGAGGAGTAGTCGCCACAAGATTTTCCTATATAACTCTATGTAAACAAAGACGGCCACTTCTATGTAAACAAAGATGGCCACTGGTGGCCATGTTTGACATCCAATCAAAATAAACTTTGGTTAGGACCAACTACATGTCGTGTCAGTCATTTTGGTAAAGGTTCCAAATCAATATCTCTTATGGTTTTTCAGAAGTAATCGCCACAAAATCTCATTTTTAAATCTATTTTTAGCCGTGGCGACCAACTTGAATTTCCGGCCGACCTGAATTTTTGCTAGGATCAACTAGAGATCAAGAGTAACACTCTTGTGAAGTTTCATGAAAATCCGTCAAGTAGTTTCAGAGGAGTAGTCGCCACAAATTTTTCCTATAAAACTCTATGTAAA
>JAWPHD010007721.1:0-124847 GCA_037043455.1 Cyrtodaria siliqua
CGCCTTTCGAAGTTAATTTTCAAGCGGGATATAAAACCATGAAATTGTGAAATCCTTTTTAAGAGATATATTGATTTCAACATTGTTCTGTATTTAATAAATTATTAGAGTAGAATGTTCACAGTTTTTCTCATTGACACCATTACGGTAGTATCCCTGCAACCCCGCCCCTCATCCCACCCCCACCACCCTCCATACCGTATTGATTAAGTTGTATATAGCTGCGAATGCGCAGTTTTAATCAAATTCGATTTATTTCATCATTTTAGAAGGAGAGAAAAAAAACAAAAGCATGTACGCGTAAATACATCTTTTCTTCTGTAGATATGTAAAATATAAAAAAAAATCGGAAGCAAGTACTTTTTTCCCCCGAAAATTAACGAAGTACACCGTAATCGCTTAAATACGCCGAATCGACGTTCCAAATCGATGTTCGCACGGAATAAAATTGTGGAATTATGAATTCATTTATAAAGATAAATCGATTTCAGCATTGTTCAGTAGTTGTTATATTATTGATGTAGTATGTTCACAGTATTTATGAGAGCAACATTACGGTAGTATCCCTCCAACCCCGTGGGCTTCCCCCCTCCAACCCGTACACACAATGCGTTGTGTATTGCTGAGAATGCGCCTTTTATTCAAATCGATTTATTTCTTCATTTTAGAAGCGAGAATAAAAACATAATCATATAGATACATATCTCCTCTGTATATATGTAGAATTTCAATAAACGGAGACAAGTACTAATTAAGTAACAGGACCGTCCGACCCAAAGACGGCAACATGCATATTCATTAAGGAAAGACGACCGACTACAGAAACAATTAAATAATTTCGTTATGTAAACACATATATTTAAAATGTATGTGTCCATGTATTTTACACAACAATTTTGATCTATACATGCTTTGGGTTTATGTCAGAGTGGCCAATTTATTTTAACAAACAATGTTGCAACGGTATATCGGAAAATGAAATCATGATGGCGGCAACATACGTTGCAGAGTTAATTTCCGAAATCAGAAAAAGCGATAAACTAATATTAGTTTAACAGGCAGAAAGAAGTATATTCTTTTAACTGTTCGTTTAAAACTGAGGGGGCGACTCGAGTTTTAAAGAAAGCAAGATTGGCATGTGTCCCTTTAACCAAGTAAATAAATGACTGACGAGTAACAGACATGCTACTGTCAGTAACAAACATGATTATGTGTAGACTCGAAGATTTCATAACATAGACATTGTGTCAATGAAGCACTTGCCAGATGTGTGGTGTTGTGAAAGACTGTACGCGTGAATCCAAAAAGTGCGGGTCGTTTATATTTATAGGGCATATATAGTTATATATATATATTTATATATATTATTCTTTTATATTTATATGGTCCCAGAACGCAGTCATACTCACTACTATATTGAAAGTAAATACTGAATATACATGTGCGGTGCGTTACGATCTGTAGTATTTGAAAACAGACATATTAAACATTTCCCTGAACATATATAACGATGATAAATACTATATTCATGGAATTATTTTTTCCTGAAAAAAAAATACATGTTTGTTTTCAGCAGTTGAAATCTACTATATTCTGCGAATATTGCTACTTTGAAAATTTGAATACGTCTGTTTTCATCAAATAGCATGTTTTGTTTGTTTTAATATATAGATTTTTTAATTTATGATTTAAAAAAAATATGGATGATCGGAATATGTCTTACACACTGTTGAATCCTGTAAATTAAAAACAAGTGGTTTGGTTCACAGGCGACAGTATCGGTGAACAAAACCACTTGTTTTACCGGATTCAACATTGTGCAAGAAAATATTCATATATTATACCATTAATATTATAACATGTGTGTTGTAACATATGCTTATCCTTGGATAGTGGATGTCTGCAGGGAACTTGACCTTTTACCTAAAAGTCAAACGATCATCCTCTTTCCACTGTCCACCAATGAAGTTTCATGAAATTTGCTTTAGGTAAGAGGAAAAACTGTGTGGGCAATACTTTTCATTTTCCGTTCATAGTAACGGACCTTTCAACTAATGACTCCAAAATAAACAGGGATTATCATTTCACCAAAGGCAGTCAAAGTATGAAGTTTTATGAAATTAGCGTCAGAGAAAGTAATAAAGAGTTTGATTGCGGACACGATTTCACTGTGACGTTGACCTCAGATTTACTAACCTCAGTATTAATAGGGATCATACTCTTACCACAGGCAGTCAACCCATGACGTTTGAATATATTTCATGATCGTTTCAGGGTGATATTGACCTTTGACCTATTAACCTCAAAATCATCATACGGCGCAGTAGTCTTATCACAGACAGTCAACCCATGACGTTTCAAGAGACTTCCTTCAGGAGAAGAGAAGTTACAGAGCGGACAATGCGTTTCATTACCCGGAAGAGACCTTGACCGTTGACCCACTTAAAATCAAAAGGATCACCCTCTCGCCACAGGCAATCCATCCGTTAAGTTTCATGAGATTTGCTTTAGGGAAAGTGGACATTTTACATTATCATGTCACGGTGACAATGACCTTTGACCTAATGACCTCAAAATCAAAAGGCATCATTCTCTCACCAAATGCACTCAAACCATGAATTTTGCTTCTGGGGAAGTGGACAGTGCAGACAAGGTTTTTCATAATCATTATTGGGTCACGGCGCCCTTGACCTTCAATATTTGATATGCACATACTGATGCTTTGTACAAAGTTTCGTCAAAATCAAACAAGTAGCGCAGACAAGATTTGTGACGGATGAACGGAAAGGCCAAATATAATCTGTCTCACCTACCACTTTGTGGTGGAAGACATGATTATAAAGACAATATGTTAGTTCATATGTATACTTTATTAAGCAAATAATTGAGCGAACATACACTTCAGCATTGGCTCTGGCCAGTGGTGTACATGGAGTCTTCTTCCACATGACGTGCAGACTGAAAGAAAAGAAAGACATAGCATAAAAAGTTAATATAAGTCGAGCAGAGTATTCAATTAGAATCAGGTGTTGCGAGGGGAAGCTAGGGCATGTTTAGGGGAATGGGACAGTTTACAATTTAATTATTGTTTAACGACTCATCAACATGTTGTTTAGGTTATTTCGAGCCGCCCCAAAGAGAGGAGGGAAGATACATAGGGATCCAGAACCCTTACTACCGATTATATACCTATGGTTCTTTAACATGCTTGGAGGACAGACTCCGATACACAGGACCATCCGGTTTACGTTCCCATCAGACGAACGGGGCTAGCAGGACACATCGAAGTAACCCAGTGGCGTCAGTAAGAATTGAATCCGTGTTCACTGGATTCAAAGCCGATATGCTATAAACGTCCCATGACCAAAACTGAGTAAATGGCACATCAAGTAAAGGGCCAATACATATTATATTGTGTATCATACGAGTATATGATTGAACTGACATGATTAAGAACAAATTTAATGTATTTTTCACCCAACAGTACAGCAAGAATCTATTATAAGGAAAGTTAAATCTGACAGAGGGTGCAATGCTCTATAAGCCATTTTTACTAGAAGGGGAATAAAATAAAAGTCTTGCCAAAAATCTAAAATTATTAAATTTTACAAGTTTTGTTCATAGGATATTTTACTTTAATGACTTAGTACAGTCATTTTACATGGGGAGAAAACATTAATATACAACTATTTATTTTCTCTCTCAAAACCTGGTGATGCCGTTAGTTTTAGAAATAAAACATGATTAAATAGGGCAGTAGAGAAGACACTTTTGTAGATGTGTGGTCTGTTCTGATGTGAAAATGTGTAAAACAGACACAATATTGGACATTTGCTCTGTGTCCCTTTAATAAATTGGGGACCCATCACATAGACCATAATCATATTGTAATTAGTTGATGTTAAAGGGACACACGGCAATCTTGAAGTATTTATCAAGCTTTAACATTAGCATCTCCATTTGTTACCCTGGTAACATTTTAAATTTAAACCTGCTTGCATTAAAAGTTAAATAAAAGTGTTTCATTTTGTCTTCGTTATTCTATCAAATACTTAAATATATTATAGGTGCACTATTATCAACAGTAAGTAATGTGTAAAACAATTTCTTCTGAACTATTCTAATAAATAATATTAATGATGCACAAATGCAAACTATGCAGAAAAATTATCCGAACTCCAGAAGTTTTAAACAAATAAAGACTGCCTAGTGTCCCTTTAACACAACTTGTTTTCGCATGTATCCAGTACATGTAGTTTACACGAGCTCATGTGACAATCACGCTGCATTTTCTGAAAACATTTTTTACTCTAACTTTGAACAGCACCGTGCAAGCATAACACAAGCTCCATTTAAAGAACTACACAAGTGCAAACAATTTTTAAAAAGGCTCTCACCTCCATATGATCCAATGGCATTTAATACGGCTTGACATTCTTAAGTCGTCAGTATCAATTCACTTAGAGCTGCTCAAGGGCACGATTCACATTTGAGGACTCTCTGAAAACAACATCAATCCAATGTCAATGATCAAAAAGACATAGTTTATCCTTTGTTATACATAATGTAACATATTTAAAAAAGAAAAGATAATTGAATAAAGCACGAATACTACTTGTGCTCAATTACACGGTTAATGGAATAAAAACATCTCTCATCATTCATTATACATGTAAAATATAATGTAGCCTAACTGGAAATCCATTAAAAACATTGTTTCACTTTCACAGCATAATTCCAGCCCATGGAATAGTCATTTCTTTTGAGACACATTGGAGGCAAGCGTAGTAGCTCCACCTCCTTAAAGGCTTTTAAGTGAAGTGTACTTTCTCGAAATTGCGTTGTTTATTTCGCAACAGAAAGTATGAAGTAAATGTAAATAAATGTAAATTCAAAATGACTTCATTGCCTCAAAACTTTACTGTACATAAATATGAATCTGACCGATTTCAGCCAAATGTCTATGGCAGTTTACATTGTTTCAATGGTAGTTGTATCGGGTTATGTATTCACGAATGTGCGAGAAAATGGGGATAACATAACGATATAGAGACAACGCTAACAATTTACATTCATGCACCTGAGGGGTGGGGTGGGAGGGGTGGGTTTTGAGGGGGTTTCTAGTTTCCTTACCCCTCCTTGTTTTCGGTATGCAAGCTCCATCTACCCCCACACCCCCATCTACCGTACTTGGGTGGGGGCGGGGTGCGGGGGTCATTGATAGCATTTCTACTAGTAATTGTTTTATTCCACGAAACGTTCTACAGTTTACTGTACATCTAGTTACTGGAAAGATCGGAGTACAGGAAAAACACTTATAGTGATTATGAACTTTCTATTATACAGTATACACCACTTTTTTAGGCACTGTATTTGGCCAATGTCTAAATATGTACGATCTAAAAGTGGTGTGTACTGTTTATTAACAAACACATTTTAATGACAAAACAAATACCTTGATCATGGACCTCCAGCAGCAGACAGTAATCCCAAATCCAACTTGCACCAACATGTCAATTTCACGTGTCAAGTTATGTCACGGTGACCTGTCAGTCACCAACACTGCATCGTGTATACACATAATGGGACGTAATTTCGTCCGGTAAGGTATTAGTTTTTACATAATCTACGGTATGAAACACTGTACGCGTGTTGTTAAACTCCATAGGTACCCGTAGTGCTCGCCGACGTAGCGCGCCCAATTTCGGGTGTAAAAATATGGCGTCTGTTTTAATTGAAAATTCGTAAAATAGTCTGTAAAATACAAAGAAATAGTCCATGTTCGCGGAGTTAAAATGCGAACAGAACTGATATGTTATAGGTCCGTGGCGTTCCTACTGTACTATACCAAATATATGAAAACTGTTGCACAATTTATCAATGCATGCATTTTAGTGGTTGACTCATTTACAGATCGCTACTTTGCTTTATACAGTAGGAACGCCACGGACCTATAACATATCAGTTCTGTTCGCATTTTAACTCCGCGAACATGGACTATTTCTTTGTATTTTACGGACTATTTTACGAATTTTCAATTAAAACAGACGCCATTTTTTTACACCCGAAATTGGGCGCGCTACGTCGGCGAGCACTACAGGTACCTATGGAGTCTAACAACACGCGTACAGTGTTTCATACCGTAGATTATGCAAAAACTAATACCTTACCGGACGAAATAACGTCCCATTATGTGTCAACACGATGCAGTGTTGGTGACTGACAGGTCACCGTGACATAACTTGACACGTGAAATTGACATGTTGTTGCAAGTTGGATTTGGGATTACTGTCTGCTGCTGGAGGTCCATGATCAAGGTATTTGTTTGGTCATTAAAATGTGTTTGTTAATAAACAGTACACACCTCTTTTAGATCGTGCATATTTAGACATTGGCCAAATACAGTGCCTAAAAAAGTGGTGTATACTGTATAATAGAAAGTTCATAATCACTATAAGTGTTTTTCGTGTACTCCGATCTTTCCAGTAACTGGATAAACTGTAAAACGTTTCTTGGAATTAAACAATAGCTAGTAGAAATGCTATCAATGTCCCCCGCACCCCGCCCCCACCCAAGTACGGTAGATGGGGATGTGGGGGTAGATGGAGCTTGCATACCGAAAACAAGGAAGGGGTAAAAAAACTAGAAACCCCCTCCACCCCCACCCCTCAGATGCAAATTTAGTAAATTGTTAGCGTTGTCTCTATATCGTTAATGTTATCCCCATTTTCTCGCACATTCGTGAATACATAACCCGATACAACTGCCATTGAAACAATGTAATCTGCCATAGACATTTGACTGAAATCGGTCAGATTCATATTTATGTACAGTAAAGTTTTGAGGCAAGGAAATGATTTTGAATTGACATTTATTTACATTTACTACATACTTTCTGTTGCGAAAAAAACAACGCAATTTCGAGAAAGTACATTTCACTTAAAAGTCTTTAAGGAGGTGGAGCTACTACGCTTGCCTCCAGTGTGTCTCAAAAGAAATGACTATTCCATGGGCTGGAAATATGCTGTAAAAGTGGAACAATGTTTTTAATGGATCTCCAGTTGGGCTTCATTATATTTTACATGTATAATGAATGATGAGAGATGTTTTCTAGTACGGAAAGACAGTAGTGGATAAAGATTCATGAACGGGACGTTGAATTTGGTATTACATAAGTTGCTATCTCTTGGATGAATACTAATATGTACATATAAATCTGGTGTTAACGCCTACGGCACATTTACCGCGCATGCGCAGACACTTTTAGAGACATTTTGAGGACGCCATTGTTATTGCAGCATAGTCGAATATCGTGAGCATTTCGATTGAGGATATTAAACAAATTGCATTAGAGCTCGTGAGTAACGGTTGTCCAAAAGTTCGCGACGAAAGGTAGGTACGTGTATATGTTGTGAGTTTTGAGATGATGTATTGGTTAAATGTATTTTTGTCTCAAGCGCTCTCGACTGCCTTTGCCGTGGTCAGTCGCGACTGACTGTCAGTCGTGAGGAGCTTGAAAATGCAGAATGTGTGTGTACAGACTACAGTTTTGAAATTCTGGTTTTACTTGGACGGTTTAGGGGAAAGTTTGATGTGATTGGTGTGTGTATGAAGAATTATTTTACCAATGTGATGTATAAACTTGTGATCTGTTGTTGTTTTTTGTGTGAGTACGCATGCGCGTCAGGAGATTTTGTCAGTTTAGGAAGCCGGCATTGTTTTTGAGTATTCAAGGCTGTTTCAGTTGAGGTGAAAGGTAAGTAGATGTGATATTCTGTTATTGTGACGGTTGTAAATGTAGTAATGCGAAGAGAAGTTCGGGTACCTGTGAATATTGTTACTTATTGTGTGTCAGACTGGAAAAATAACCCAAAGCAGAGAATGTTGGGCTGCTGGTAATGTCTATAAAGGGGAGATAATTATATCAAATATTCTCTCCTTTCAGCAAGCCTCGTACTAGTCCTAGCAGTGTTGGTGAAGCCAGTTGATTTTGTTGAAAAAAGCGGTTCCCTCCAGCGAGAACTTGTTGAAACCGTGCCACCTGACTTAGGTATGTTGCAAGTGATTCAATTTTGTTGCTTATATATTTCATGTGTTCATGTTGTTTTGCCTCTTTGTGTGCCAGGGACACAAATTCGCAATCGGCCGTGGCGAGTAAAAAATGGTCTGTGCGGCCAAAATTTGAATTCCATGCGGCCATGTGGCAATCAAAAATATTCAATAAAAGAAAATGAAAATGGGTAATCATTGGACACAAGCATTAAATTTCGAGGCCATTACCGGATAGATTTTGCATTTTACCAGTCTCGGAATTGTGCTAATTTAGACGGCTGCTTTGCGCTTCTAATGTTAATTGAAACTTAGATGTCCATGAGTACAAGTAACCTTTGCTGGTATGTAATCAACTTTTCAACAGACAAGGCAGTGTTTATTTTACACATGATCATACATTTGTGTTGTAAATTGAAGGGGATATCATTCGGTTTGACTTCTGGTTCTTTGGTATTCTAATATGCGGCGCCTTTTGATTGCTAAAATGCGGTGCTTTTAGAAATCATCAATAATAAGGCTGTGAATGATGTTGATAGAAAAGGTGTCATACATTAATTATAAAAGTGTATGTCAACATGAAATATATCTTACACAATAAGACATTGATATACAAATATCTAATATGTTTTACTGCTTTAATACAATAATTTACATACGCAGTTGTGATCATTTATAAAACAAGTCAGTAACACTACTATTTATAAGTAAATACATAACTTGCACTTAGAAGCCTTAATTTTGTGTGTGGCTGTACATGTTACACAAACGGATAATAAATCAGACTCGTGCAAGTGTAAACAAACTTTGAGTTGTCGAATGCAAGATTTGTTTGTTTGATTTTGTCTTTGTTTTAAAATAAACAGTTCCATAGATTAAAAATATCTTCATCAGCTCTAAAGGTTTTACAGAGTTTTCTTTCACACACTGGTAACATTTAGTTAGTATACGTATATGTAAATATGCTTTACGGTAAAGTGCCACACGCTTGCTGTTTCTACAGTAGCTAACTCAACATGCAGAAAGGAATGCATTATGTAATAACATTTCTGACAGTAGTCAGTGCAGTCAATTTTGAAAAGTGTGGGATATGCAGGTGTCAGTGTCATGGAATAGATAGTTGGTGTCATACGTGTACACATGCATTGTTTTGGCTCGCGCAAGCCTGAGGATTTTTAGGGAAGTTTGCATACTGCGTCTTCAACTGCAGGAGTAGCATGTATATAGCGAAATATCGGGAGGAGTTTCATGAAAGTAATGTGTTACTGGAACAGCTTGACGTCATAGCAATCCATTTCCGTTTTGATCCGGCCATTCATCCATTTTGTTTTCTTTTGTGCAGCAAGAGTGCTCCAGTTAGAACGAAACAATTTATCGTAAGTAGAATATGTGCAAGTTTACACTTTCCACTCTCAAACTCTACGTGTCATTTTTAGTTTATGAATGTTTTGTGTTGTCACGGATTGATCTACATGAAATTAGTCTTCATTATGTTCGACGCCTGATAATTTTGTAAACAAGCAAGCGTCGCAGATGATCTAGACTACGTATTTGTTATTCATTCTGCATGTTTAAAAATTCGAGTGAACAATTGGAAGGTTGTGTGTGCATAAACATTCCCTGACGTTTCTAGTCGTCGTTTGCATATTTGGTAATTGTAGTATCTAAACTAAAAGAAGAACAAAATACCTAGACGCAGACGTGAGAATCAATCAGACCCTGTGTATACTGAATGTGTCTAGGATATTTGTGTATGACTCATGTTTCAGGAGACTTCCAGACATATTTTTCTTGAATGTTTATCTTTCGAAACATCTTGTGCTCTTTTGTTTCCATATACTTTTGGAAACTTAACCCTGCGGTCGCCAAGTGTTAAGCATACTTGACTCGAGTCCCAGAAATCACGTGTATGATTTCCAGTGGGGTCACATCCCGGATTTCTCAAACAAACTCCCGCAGTATCTTACTTGGGCATGGTAATGTGAATATAGGTCATCCTTCGGAGGGATGTAAAGTAGTCTGTCCAGTGTACAGGGAGAACTATACCCTGTGCAATATCTCTCTGAACTTCTATGTTAAGCAGTGATACAAAACCAGGGCCCTATATGAATTATATAGAGATTATTTAACTGCTGGGATCGATTATAGGGAAATCTTTCACAAAAGGTAGGCGTGTAGTTTTTTTCACGAACGGGCGCATGCGTGTGAGTAAAAAAAACAAAGCATATCTACCATCTAGTAAAGGATTACCCATAGTCGATCCCAGCAGTTAAATAATCTATTTATTACATTTTAAATTACGTTTTTGCAAACAAATATTTGCTTTATTGAACGTTATTGGCGGATGATGTTGACGTCGGCAACACTTTATTGACGTCGTGACTCAACGTCGCAACGTTAGTTATTATTGTGTTCTGAGTTAGTTATTAATATTTAGCGATAATGAATATTCTTGCACTGCGTTCAAACACCTGCGCCTCTTTTAGCCATGTTGACATACAGAGAAAGTTGATGCCGAATAATTAAAAATAGACTAGACTGAATACAACATTTTTGTTCCTGAAGGATTTACATTCGAGTGAACAAAATAAACTTGATAACCAGTCACATTTAGCCAATCTCAATGTCTCGCTTATTTGAGAATTGACTGGAAACGGCGATGCATTCCATTTGATATTGGCCGTCTTCACGGTAATGGATAAAATATGATATGCTGACAAAAACGGTATTTTGCGTAATTAATTTGTTAAAAATAATTGGTACGCACCAATAAAGAAATGTAATTGTGTATTTAGCCTAATTTAGGGAGTTTTAACTGGGAATTTACGCAAATACGTTGCTTATCTGTAGCTCTGTTCTGTGACGTTTTATGTCATAGAACTATACCAAGCCTAGTTGCATTGCCATTGTTGTGTACTGGTTAATGATATGGAGTTTTTTTAAAGTTTTAATACACAAACTTTGTCACATTTCTGTTCTCTTGATACAATGGCAGGGATGATTAGTGCCATGTGTAGTTGTGCATGTCATTGTTGTGTTCCAGTTGAATGGCTTTTGGCGGTGTTATGCCCCATTAAAGGACATAATATCATGCTTCCCATACCGGGAAAAAGTTCAGAACTTTGTAAAAATTGTATTTAATTTAATGTGATTTTAATTTTTAAAAATTGTAAGGCTGAAATTTAAAAAAAGACAGAATGAATGCATGCATATATAATGAGAAAATACAAAAATGTAGACTCTTTTCACCATTTAGTATTTTCATTAAATGCATTTCAATATGCTAACATGCAGAGAAATAAAATAAATAGCAATATATTTAAAAAATGTAAGGCTAAACTGAGGCATATATTCAAGTTCAACTAACACGAGTTCCAAAGAATCTAGAAAGACCGCGCTGCAAATTCAGAAATGCTACATACACCATTATTTTGAGTAATCGCACCTTTTGTATTGTTTCATGTTGATTGAACAATCAACCATAAAATGAACCCAATTCAGAAACTGCCGATTAAATACCGGTTCACACTTGCCATTGTTCCAGTTAACGCTACCATGTGTACAACTAATTAGTAGGCACTTAAAGGGACACATGTCAATCTTGCAGTATTTGAAATGGGTGTCACAATTTATATATCCAGTATCATTTTTACTTTTACCCTGGTTACATTTAAATAAATCAGATTTTAAGTATTCACTATTTCGTCTTACTATACTATTAGTTTTAATATATTACTGGTGCAATAATATAAAAAATAATAATATGCAAAAACAAATGGCTTAATACAATTCTTACAATTAACATTAATTATAAAAACTAACGGGGCGCTGCTAGTTCTTGAAAACTCAAGATTGCAATGTGTTCCTTTAACACTTATCAGTGATCGTAAAGTTCAAATTTTCTGTTTTGATCAGCCATTTTGGTCGCTAGAGGGCGTCACATTATTTGATGTTTTACCCGGCTCGATCACGCAGTTAAATCTGTGAATAATGTCACAACTTTATATGACAGATAATGTTGAGCGCGGGGACACAAACAAGTTGATTGACAGCAAGAGGCGTAACAGTGGGCGGAGTCTTATTGCAGCGACAATTTGGTTTTCAATAAACGCTGACATAATTAGTTTATCGATCTAAATTGATTGTCACTAATTAGCTAAAACACTCAGCGGGATAGTGGCTTATAAACAGTGAAAGACTTTGTGAATTAGAATTCGGGATTTTCCGAGATCTTTTAGACAAAATCGGTCGGAAATTTGGATTCGCCAGACCGCCGATGTCTGGCGAATTTGGTGTGTATTTCTTACGGTTTTCATATGCCAGTTCAGGTTACTTTTCGTCTATGCAATTTGCCGAATGGCCTAGTAAGCCCATAAAAATTAACCATTGGTATTCGTGAACAATCGTAAAGATGTGTTAATGCTCTGATCAATGAAATGTGAACCCCAAATTGTACTTTTGCTTTAATGCTTGTCTAGACCGTGTTTTCAATACTATAACACTAAGTCTTAGAGATAGCAAACTTGGTATTTAGATACATCTTGAGGTAGCGATGTGTCGCGTACCAGAATAATGTGACCTCTGTCATAGAAAATTCTTGTCCGGACCATATTTTCAATACAATAACACTTAGAAATACCAAACTTGGTATGTTGATACATCTTGGGATAGCGGTGTGTCGCATACCAAAATAAGGTCACTGTGACCTCTGTCATACCCCAAACATTGTCAGAAGCATCAGTATGAAGTGGAACTGCGCATATACATGAAGTCATGGGTTATGCGTTTGCAAGGGTATTAATAACCTTCTGTGATAGTTATGGCTTCCCCACACAAAGTCTGGAGGGGAGCCATATTGATTTTGTGCTGTCTGTCTGTCTGTGTCACAAATGATGTCCGATCAATAACTAGAGAATGGTTGGACCTATGGTCCTCAAATTTAGAGCCTCTGAGGGATGGTTGATCATGACTATTAGATGACCCCTATTGATTTTGGTGTCACTAGGTCAAAGGTCAAGGTCGCGGTGACATTGACTATCAAAACGATTCGAATCAATAACTAGAGAATGGTTTGACCTAGGGTCTTCAAACTTGGAAGGATGGTTGGTCATGACCAGTAGATGACCCCTATTGATTTTGGGGTCACTCGGTCAAAGGTCAAGGTCGCGGTGACATTGACTATCAAAACTCTATCCGATCAATAACTACACAATGGTTGGACCTAGGGTCCTCAAACTTGAAAGGATGGTTGGTCATGACCAGTAGATGACCCCTATTGATTTTGGAGTTACTAGGTCAAAGATCAAGGTCGCAGTGACATTGACTATCAAAACGATATCCGATCAATAACTACACAATGGTTAAACCTAGGGTCCTCAAACTTGGAAGGATGGTTGGTCATGACCAGTAGATGACCCCTATTGATTTTGGGGTCACTAGGTAAAGGTCAAGATCGTGGTGACAGTGACTATCAAATCAATGTTCACTAGGTCAAGGTCGCGGTGACATTGACTATCAAACGATGTCTGATCAATAACTAGAGAATGGTTGGACCTAGGGTTCTCAAACTTGTAAGGATGGTTGGTCATGACCAGCAGATGACCTCTATTGATTTTGGGGTCACTAGGTTAAAGGTCAAGGTAGCGATGACATTGACTATCAAAACGATGTCCGATCAATAACTACAGAATGGTTGGACCTAGGGTCCTCAAACTTGGAAGGATGGTTGTTCATGACCAGAACATTACCCCTATTGATATCAAAACGATCCCCAATCAATAACAAAACAATGTTCAATCAATAACTAGAGAATGGTTGGACCTAGGGTCCTCAAACTTGGAAGGATGGTTGACCAATAAATATTACTGATTCAGGTTGTAGATACAGTCATAGGGATATTGAATATCAAAACGATCTCAGATCAATGAGAATGGTTGGACCTAGAGTCGTCAATTATGTCTGTTCGGGCAATGAGGGAGCCATACGTTTTTGTCCCATGGACAATAACACTTTCTAGTTTTAGTTTGACATTCTTTTGATCTACATCTTTATTAATTTCGCTTAGTTGTGTACACTCTTTCTATGATGTCCCATGGACAATAACACTTTCTAGTTTTAGTTTGACATTCTTTTGATCTACATCTTTATTAATTTCGCTTAGTTTTGTACACTCTTTCTGTGATGTCTGGGCGATCTCTGTAGTGTAAGGAAACACACTTTTCTTTCGAGAAAAGAGATTCAAGTTCAAGTCTTGGCAGGGACCTGACACACTGAGTTGTACATACATTTTTTTTTCCACATCAGTAATGTTGTTTTTGTATATTAAACATATTTTTCAACAAAATACCTATTTTCATTTGTCACTTTCCGCCAAATCTACAACATCTCATGCACCCAACTTAAAGGGATGCACAGGAATCTTCATTTCAGATTTTGTAGTGTCCCTTCACTTATTCAGTTCCCTACCAATTATTCAATCATGACCGTTAAATCTAGGTAGTAATACTCATCCTTACGGCAGGTTGTCACACGGTTATTCTTCCGTAAATCACTCCAGCAACGACTAAGCCAGTGCCCTTCAATTATTACATTATTGCTCCCCACAACAAAGTGTGGTCGGGGCGCCATGTTCATTTTGACCCCTATTGATTTTGGTGTCACCAGGTCAAAGGTCACATCCGGGCTAACATTGACTATCCAAACGGTGTCCGATCAATAACTACAGAATGGTTGGCAGAAGGGTACCCAAACTTAGACGGATGGTTGCTCATGACCAGTTGATGGCCCCTATTGATTTTGGGGTCACTAGGTCAAAGGTCAAGGTCGTGTTGACATTAACTATCTTAACGATGTCCGATCAATAACTACAGAATGGTTAAACCTAGGGCCCCCAAACTTGGAAGAACGCTTTACCATTACACCTAGATGACACCTATTCATTTTGGGGTCCATTCATCAAAGTTCAAGGTCGCGGTCACATTAGCTATCTAAAGATGTCCGATCAATAACTACACAACGGTTGGTCCTACGGTCCTCAAGCTTGAAAGGATGGTTGGTCATGACCAGTAGATAACCTGTTCTTAGCTCCACAAATCAGAGATCAGCAGAGCTTATGCCGTGGTGCGGCGTCCGTCAGTCTGTCTGTCTGTAAACTTTTATTTGTACTCCTCTGAAAGTACTGGATGGATATTCATGAAACTTTACAGAAATATTCCCAATAAAGTCTAGTTGATCCTAGCCAAAATTCATGTTGATGTGAAATCCAAGATGGCCGCCAAAGCAAAAAATATATTTTTAAGTTTGTAGCGACTACTTCTTGAGAACTATAAGTGATATTGATATGGGACTTTTTCTAAAATGATCAGCTTGACATGATGTTGGTCCTTGTCAAAAACCGTTTTGATTCGACGTTAAACATGGCTCCCAGTGGCCATCTTTGTTTACATAGAGTTATATAGTAAAAACGTGTAGCGACTACCCCTCTAAAACTACTTGGCGGATTTTTTTGAAACTTTTCAGGAATGTTGCTCTTGATGTCTTATTGATCCTAGCAAAATCTCAGGTCGGCCGGAAATTCAAGATGGCCATCTGGGCTAAAAATAGATCTTTAAAAAATAAGTTTGTAGCGACTACTTCTTGACAACTATAAGAGATATTGCTTGATATGGGACTTTTTCTAAAATGACCAGCATGACATGGTTTTGGTCCTTGTCGAAAATCGTTTTGATTTGACGTTAAACATGGTTGCCAGCGGCCATCTTTGTTTACATAGAGTTATATAATGAAAACTTAAAGCGACTACTCCTCTGCAACTACTTGAGGGATTTTCATGAAACTTCACAACAATGTTGCTCTTCATGATGTCTAATTCATCCAAGCAAAATTTTAGGTCGACCTAAAATTCAATCGACCTAAAATTCAAGATGGCCACCACGTCTAAAAATAGATTTTTAAAAAATAAGTTTGTAGCGACTAATTCTTGAAAACTATAAGAGATATTGATATGGGACTTCTTTTAAAATTATTAGCATGACATGATGGTTATCCGAGTAGAACATTATTTTGATTCGACTTTAAACATGGCTGCCAGTGTTGCTATTGATGTCTAATTGATCCTATGAAAATTTCAGGTCAGCCGGAAATTCAAGATGGCCGCCATGGCTAAAAATAGATTTTCAAAATACAAGTTTGTAGCGACTACTTCTTGAAAACTATAAGTGATATTGATATGGGACTTTTTCTGAAAATGATACAGCATGACGTGATGTTGGTCCTTGTCAAAAATCGTTCTGATTCGATGTTAAACATGGCTGTCAGTGGCCATCTTTGTTTACATAGATTTATATAATGAAAACTTGTAGCCACTACTCCTCTGAAACTACTAAACGGATGTTCATGAAACTTCACAGGAATGTTGCTCTTTATGTCTAATTGATCCTAGCAAAATTTCAGATCGGCCAGAAATTCACGATGGCTGCCACAGTTAAAAATAGATTAAAAAACATAAGTTTGTAGTGACTACTTCTTGAAAACTATAAGTGATATTGATATGTGACTTTTTCTAAAATGATCAGCATGACATGAACATTATTTTGATTCGACGTTAAACATGGCTACCAGTGGCCATCTTTGTTTACATAGAGTTATATCATGAAAACTTGTAGCGACTACTCCTCTGAAACTACTTGATGGATTTTCATGAAACTTCACATGAATGTTGCTCTTCTTGTCTAAATGATCTTAGGAAAATTTCAGGTCGGCCGGAAATTCAAGATGACCGCCATGGGTAAAAATAGATTTTTAAAAAATAAGTTTGTAGCGACTACTTCTTGAAAACTATAAGAGATATTGATATGGGACTTTTTCTAAAATGATCAGCATGGCATGATGGTTATAGGAGTCGAACATCATTTTGATTCAATGTTAAACATGGCTGTCAGCGGCCATCTTTGTTTACATGGAGTTATATAATGAACACTTGTAGCGACTACTCCTCTGAAACTACTTGACGGATGTTCATGAAACTTCACAGGAAAGCTGCTCTTGATATCTAATTGATCCAAGCAAAATTTCAGGTCGGCCGGAAATTCAAGATGGCCGCTACAGCTAAAAATAGATTTTCAAAAAGCAAGTTTGTATCGACTACTTCCTGAAATCAAAATCAATCAGTGGAGCTTCAAGGTCATTGACCTCCTGTTATTTTCCGGTCACTAGAACGAAGGTCAAGGTTGCGGTGCCCTTCACTATCAATACGATGTCCTATCAACAACTACAAACTTGATGGATCTAGGTCCTCCAACTTGAAAAGATGAATGGTTGCTCATGACCAGTACATGACCCTTATCCTTATTCATTTAAAGGTCAAGGTGCCGGTGACCTTCACTATCAAAACGATCCCTGATCCAGAACATCTACATGCAGTCCGTACTTCCCATGGTATAATACATGTGTTATACCTTTTCTTGTTATTACATTAACCGTGTTATTGAGCACAAGTAGTATTCATGCTTTATTCAATTTAGTTATTTTATCTTTTCTTTTTTAAATATGTTACATTATGTATAACAAAGGATAAACTATGTCTGTTTGATCAATGACATTGGATTGATGTTGTTTTCAGAGAGTCCTCAAATGTGAATCGTGCCCTTGAGCAGCTCTAAGTGAATTGATACTGACGACTTCAGAATGTCAAGCCGTATTAAATGCCATTGGATCATATGGAGGTAAGAGCCTTTTTAAAAATTGTTTGCACTTGTGTAGTTCTTTAAATGGAGCTTGTGTTATGCTTGCACGGTGCCGTTCAAAGTTAGAGTAAAAAATGTTTTCAGTGATAGTGCATATGACCTCGTGTAAACTACATGTACTGGATACATGCGAAAACAAGTTGTGTTAAAGGGACACTAGGCAGTCTTTATTTGTTTAAAACTTCTGGAGTTCAGTTAATTTGTCTGCATAGTTTGCATTTGTGCATCATTAATATTATTTATTAGAATAGTTCAGAAGAAATTGTTTTACACATTACTTACTGTTGATAATAGTGCACCTATAATATAGTTAAGTATTTGATAGAATAACGAAGACAAAATGAAACACTTTTATTTAACTTTTAATGCAAGCAGGTTTAAATTTAAAATGTTACCCGGTTAACAAATGGAGATGCTAATGTTAAAGCTTGATAAATACTTCAAGATTGCCGTGTGTCCCTTTAACATCAACTAATTGGTCTATGTGATGGGTCCCCGATTTATTAAAGGGACACAGAGCAAATTTCCAATCTTGTGTCTGTTTTACACATTTTCACATCAGAACAGACCACACATCTACAAAAGTGTCTTCTCAACTGCCCTATGTAATCATGTTTTATTTCTAAAACTAGCGGCATCACCAGGTTTTGAGAGAGAAAATAAATAGTTGTATATTAATGTTTTCTCCCCATGTAAAATGGCCTTACTAATTCATTAAAGTAAAATATCCTATGAACAAAACGTGTAAAATTTAACAATTTTAGATTTTTGGCAAGACTTGTATTTTATTTCACTTCTAGTAAAAATGGCTTATAGAGCATTGCACCCTCTGTCAGATTTAACTTTCCTTATAATAGATTCTTGCTGTACTGTTGGGTGAAAAATACATTAAAATGGTTCTATAATCATGTCAGTTCAATCATATACTCATATGATACACAATAGTATATGTATTGACCCTTTACTTGATGTACCATTTACTCAGTTTTGGTCAAGAGACGTTTATAGCATATCGGCTTTGAATCCAGTGAACACGGATTCAATTCTTACTGGCGCCACTGGGTTACTTCGATGTGTCCTGCTAGCCTCGTTCGTCTGATGGGAACGTAAACCGGGTGGTCCTGTGTATCGGAGTCTGTCCTCCAAGCACGTTAAAGAACCATAGGTATATAATCGGTAGTAAGCGTAGGGCAGGGTTCCTGCATGCCTATGTATCTTTCCTCCCATCTTTGGGGCGGCTCGAAATAACCTAAACAACGTGTTGATGAGGCGTTAAACAATAATTAAATTTTAAACTGTCCCATTCCCCTAAACATGCCCTAGCTCCCCCTCGCAACACCTGATTCAAATTGAATACTCTGCTCGACTTATATTAACTTTTTATTCTATGTCTTTCTTTTCTTTCAGTCTGCACGTCATGTGGAAGAAGACTCCATGTACACCTCTGGCCAGAGTCAATGCTGAAGTTTATGTTCGCTCAATTATTTGCTTAATAAAGTATACATATGAACTAAAATATTGTCTTTATAATTATGTCTTCCACCACAAAGTGGTAGGTGAGACAGATTAAATCTTGTCTGCGCTACTTGTTGGATTTTGACGAAACTTTGTACAAACTCTTTATTACTTTCTCTGAAGCTAATTTCATAAAACTTCGTACTTTGACTGCCTTTGGTGAAATGATAATCCCTGTTTATTTTGAAGTCAGTAGTTGAAAAGTCCGTTACCATGACCGGAAAATGAAAAGAATAGTCGATAGTGGTGAGTTATCGTTACTAACTAGGTGGCGCAATGTGTCCCGGTCCCTCATTCGGATTACTTTAATTGATATCGCACTCAAAGCAAAGCAAATTTACATCCGCGTTTTATAAAATTAATTAAAGCTTCTTAAAATGCCGAAAACTTGTTGCTCCGTACCTGATTGTCACGAAAGAGGAGGTCACGAATACCCGAGTGATCCTGTAAGAAAGGCGAAATGGATACAGGCCGTCCGACGCCTTGATGAAAAGACTATGAAAATGTGGACGCCAACAAAATCATCCGTCGTTTGTAAGAAACACTTCACACCGGATGACTACGTAAAGGAAACTATTTTTGGTATGATAATCTGATAGAAAACTATTTAAATGCTTAACTTTAACATGTTTTCATATTGAAAGTTGTTCTATATCAAAACGAAAGTATCGATTGACTATTATAATTAAGGAGTGGGTGGGGTAATGTTTAAGGTGTAAGCCGACAATTGATGGGTCGTTTTATCCGAGATATTTTTTTCTGTTCAGTGTTTACACTGTTGATAAAGTGAAAGCAGACTAGCCTAATGTATAACTATTCATACCACAATTTCCAAGCATCATTTTTTTTCTTAATTCACAATTCAAACATGGCAATGCTTTCAGTATGTTCCAGATACATCAATAATGCTATTCATATCACAAAATAAGCATTAAAATAAGGAAAATGTATTTTTAAACAAGAAGAAACAAGGATTATTTATAACCGCCATTATGAAACTACCCCACGGAAGCATTAAAACATTCTGTTTGAGGGGGTTTGCAAGCGTCTGACCACAGCAGAGGGCCCAACTGACCTCAAAGGGTTCGCCTTCCCAGTTAGCGAGATCCCCCTGGGGAATCTTACCCCGAGTGTTTATTATGCATGTTACAGTATATTTTAACAGATTATTATATGTGTATATCCTTAATACTGTACTCACACCAAGCTCACATTCGAGTAGGCGATTGTCTCTAAACAATGTATAGTGTTCTCGGCTATATTATGTGTAACACTAATATGTGAGCTGTATCTGTATTAACCATACAGACTACCTTCTCCGTGTTTTAATCACGGAGGCAGTATAATACTTCAGATAAATTTAACTATCTCTTACAAAGTATTTTAACTAAGACAACAGTGTCTACTTTACCAGGAAAACAATATCTTGTATGCAAAAGATCTTTCGGAATAAGAATTCCTTCGTCAGCTGCCATAAAGAGGCACCGTTGTGTTACTTAAATATTTGGCGTTTTAGCCCGCATACACGTATATCCACCCTTGTGAATTTTACATGTGTATTCTCTACCAGTTTATGTTAAACTGTGTGGTATCGTGTGTCACCGTGGACAATGTATTAGTATATATATTCACTTCCAATCTTTACATGTATATGTTAGATCGTTTTCACACTCATTTAGTATCAGAATACTAGAAGTTGGCATCTGCCGATCGAGTAGTGTATGCTGTTACAATCACCTACTGAACATTCTCTGTTTTCAGTGTATTGTAAGTTTGTTGCAATTTGTTGTATTGTAACAGTTACTGCGTGTTGTAATCGCTTTGAATGTGTATGCTATTTTATTACAATTCTCCAGTTCTTGACCTGGCGAGATTTTCGTGCAATCGTATAATCTCTTTGTGTAATAAATACACTAAGCTACACTCAATTGGGTAACACTAATAGTCGATTCTAATAGTTAACCAATCTTCAATATTCTCTACTTTAAAGAGCTGGTCTTCAAACCATCATATTCACCTATAGTGAATTATGTGTTTGTGTATATACACTGTATATTGCGTGTTTGTTTACGCTTAAATATACTTTCTATTCGCAAGCAATTACGAGTTTGTTTACCGTTTCTATTGCTTGCATATCTGATTTCAATTTCACCAAGGGTTTAATTGATTTTTCAGAGTGCTATAGTCGAGTGAGAACTCAACTGTGTGTGTATATACACTGTATATTGCGTGTTTGTTTACGCTTAAATATACTTTCTATTCGCAAGCAATTACGAGTTTGTTTACCGTTTCTATTGCTTGTATATCTGATTTCAATTTCACCAAGGGTTTAATTGATTTTTCAAAGTGCTATAGTCGAGTGAGAACTCAACTGTGTGTGTATATACACTGTATATTGCGTGTTTTTTTACCGCTTAAATATACTTTTTGTTCGCAAGCAAATACGAGTTTGTTTACCGTTTCTATTGCTTGTATATCTGATTTCAATTTCACCAAGGGTTTAATTGATTTGCAGAGTAGTCGAGTGAGAACTCAACTGATTTGGAAGTGTGTGTGTGTGTGTAGTTCTGAGGTTTATAGTCCCTCCACCAACAAACACGACAAGTTTCCCTGCCGCGACGGGCACAATAGAGTCTGGACTGTTCTAGCTGCATGTGTTGGTTGATCTGGTGCTGCTGTGTTGCTGTGTCGTCGTTTCTCTTGAAGATGTGGAGTGTTGTGTCGCTGCTGCTCTGTGTAGTTGTCGCTGTGGCGGTGAAGTGGTGGTCTGGTGGTCGAGGTGGCCTGCATCCGCTACGGTGGTGAAGCTACATCCGCTAGTGTATTGCCCTACAGCCGCTAGTGGTCGGGGGTCCTTGTGTTTGGGGCCACACCCATCACATATGGCCCCTGCGCTGCAAGCATTATCAGACGGCTGTATTTATCATGAATCCCTCTTTTGCTGTCAAACTACGGTCGAATGTAGGCCTCGGCGTCGATCCCTAACTATTACTAACTAGTTACTGCTGCTGCTACTTCTACTGTGTGTTGGTTGTTCTCAGCTCTGGCCCGCGGACTTCTGTCTGACAGCTTCCAAGTTCTCTACTTCCGTCTGATGATGAGTGCCTTGATGGGGGCGCAGGGGACTTCTTCACTATCAGTCAAGTGACACTCAGGCTCCTGAACCGAGACAAACCAGTTCAGAAGTACTAGTGTGTTAGTCACTATACGCGAATATAGTGATTTACCACACCAGCAATGTTGTACAGGGCTGGCAATGCGTACCCCCATACAAACGCCATGAGTGTCACCAGTGCCCTCTCCGCGACGTGCACGCTGTGAAGAGCAGGAGAAGAACTGATTTGGAAGTATCTATCTACAGTCTTATATACAATATTAAACATCTGTAATACATTTGTCCCGCGGTATTGCCTATCCACGACTAATTACCACATGTAGAGGGTGTGAATTAGTTTAACTCGTGGTAATGATTTGATGATAACCGTTGAGATACTTTCGTTTGTCGTGTAAATATCAAAGGTATCTATTTTATATCCCGTAATGAGCCACGTCTGTTTTGTTCGTGTCCTAAGACTAATAGGACGTGTGTCCATAATATTATCATTGAATTATTATTTGTTATAAGTTTCTATCGAACATATATATTTATATTGACACTTCTACGTTAACTGTACGTAGTTTCATTTAGCTGACACAATTGTTTAAATACAGTCTATGATTTAGTAACATATTTCAGTTTATAGCGTTTTCCATTTATTCCGTAATTTTGACCGAAATGCAAGTGTAAATTTGCGCTTATATAATAATATTCGTTACTATGTTCCTCACATGTTAAGATTTTGAAATATATAATATGCGCCTGTATGTGACTGTCTCTGTGAAGTTTACTTATGAAAACGATTCGGCTTTGTTATGTAAAGACGCACCATACCATTTAAAATATACTGATGAAACGTCATCATGTGTGCAGCGTGAGGTTACACGGAAATATTTTGTTACCCTCTAGTAAATGCCATATTACTCTTTCTCATAGTTGTATTATTGTAATTCTGCTATCAAAGTAATTAAGTACCGGTACTGTTGTTTGCATTTAAGGTGAAGAGTATTCGAACAACCTGATTTTTATTTTTTTCAAAAATCTTGTATACACTGTTACACTGTTGCAATAGATGTACCGCTAAGCTGTTGGTACTATATAACTTACTGTATTATATATTCGTTTTAATATTTGTTAACTATTTACGCATGCAACTTGAGTAGTGTGTCCAGTAAACGATTATAGACTGTGTTCCGTACCCGTCTGTGTCATTAGGGTTAGTAAGGTGTTAGTTGTATTACATAACACAGTGGTACATATCCAGTCCTAAAACAATATATATGTGTATACGTAGTGGTATCTATGCAGTAATAATACATTAATGTGTTTATATGCATTAACTAAAGAGTACGTTCTGTCACGTTTAGAGGTGTATAGCGCGTCACTCTTGCAATATAACAAGTGTCCTGTGTCGAAATGCGTCTCTAAATCTTCGTTATGCTATGCTGCATGTGCTTTTTTAATATTTCTGCTTTTTAGCATGTGTGCTTTTTTAGCACGACTGTTTTTTATATTGTGTTATTAGCAAGCGACTAAAATCGCACGTGCAATATGTTCTGCAGTATTCAACTAGTTATCAACAGTAGCCAATTGGGTTGCCTCTACCTCCCGCAAAATGCCACCGTCATCGGAGGGCGTAATGCCTCCCTCAGGTGATACTGTCAAGATTAAGGAGTTCTTGCCTGGGGCAGAATCTGGGTGCCGGAACAATAATGTTTGAGGGGGTTTGCAAGCGTCTGACCACAGCAGAGGGCCCAACTGACCTCAGAGGGTTCGCCTTCCCAGTTAGCGAGATCCCCCTGGGGAATCTTACCCCGAGTGTTTATTATGCATGTTACAGTATATTTTAACAGATTATTATATGTGTATATCCTTAATACTGTACTCACACCAAGCTCACATTCGAGTAGGCGATTGTCTCTTAACAATGTATAGTGTTCTCGGCTATATTATGTGTAACACTAATATGTGAGCTGTATCTGTATTAACCATACAGACTACCTTCTCCGTGTTTTAATCACGGAGGCAGTATAATACTTCAGATAAATTTAACTATCTCTTACAAAGTATTTTAACTAAGACAACAGTGTCTACTTTACCAGGAAAACAATATCCTGTATGCAAAAGATCTTTCGGAATAAGAATTCCTTCGTCAGCTGCCATAAAGAGGCACCGTTGTGTTACTTAAATATTTGGCGTTTTAGCCCGTATACACGTATATCCACCCTTGTGAATTTTACATGTGTATTCTCTACCAGTTTATGTTAAACTGTGTGGTATCGTGTGTCACCGTGGACAATGTATTAGTATATATATTCACTTCCAATCTTTACATGTATATGTTAGATCGTTTTCACACTCATTTAGTATCAGAATACTAGAAGTTGGCATCTGCCGATCGAGTAGTGTATGCTGTTACAATCACCTACTGAACATTCTGTTTTCAGTGTATTGTAAGTTTGTTGCAATTTGTTGTATTGTAACAGTTACTGCGTGTTGTAATCGCTTTGAATGTGTATGCTATTTTATTACAATTCTCCAGTTCTTGACCTGGCGAGATTTTCGTGCAATCGTATAATCTCTTTGTGTAATAAATACACTAAGCTACACTCAATTGGGTAACACTAATAGTCGATTCTAATAGTTAACCAATCTTCAATATTCTCTACTTTAAAGAGCTGGTCTTCAAACCATCATATTCACCTATAGTGAATTATGTGTTTGTGTATATACACTGTATATTACGTGTTTGTTTACGCTTAAATATACTTTCTATTCGCAAGCAATTACGAGTTTGTTTACCGTTTCTATTGCTTGTATATCTGATTTCAATTTCACCAAGGGTTTAATTGATTTGCAGAGTAGTCGAGTGAGAACTCAACTGATTTGGAAGTATCTATCTACAGTCTTATATACAATATTAAACATCTGTAATACATTGGTCCCGCGGTATTGCCTATCCACGACTAATTACCACATGTAGAGGGTGTGAATTAGTTTAACTCGTGGTAATGATTTGATGATAACCGTTGAGATACTTTCGTTTGTCGTGTAAATATCAAAGGTATCTATTTTATATCCCGTAATGAGCCACGTCTGTTTTGTTCGTGTCCTAAGACTAATAGGACGTGTGTCCATAATATTATCATTGAATTATTATTTGTTATAAGTTTCTATCGAACATATATATTTATATTGACACTTCTACGTTAACTGTACGTAGTTTCATTTAGCTGACACAATTGTTTAAATACAGTCTATGATTTAGTAACATATTTCAGTTTATAGCGTTTTCCCTTTATTCCGTAATTTTGACCGAAATGCAAGTGTAAATTTGCGCTTATATAATAATATTCGTTACTATGTTCCTCACATGTTAAGATCTTGAAATATATAATATGCGCCTGTATGTGACTGTCTCTGTGAAGTTTACTTATGAAAACGATTCGGCTTTGTTATGTAAAGACGCACCATACCATTTAAAATATACTGATGAAACGTCATCATGTGTGCAGCGTGAGGTTACAGGGAAATAGTTTGTTACCCTCTAGTAAATGCCATATTACTCTTTCTCATAGTTGTATTATTGTAATTCTGCTATCAAAGTAAGTACCGGTACTGTTGTTTGCATTTAAGGTGAAGAGTATTCGAACAACCTGATTTTTATTTTTTTCAAAAATCTTGTATACACTGTTACACTGTTGCAATAGATGTACCGCTAAGGTGTTGGTACTATATAACTTACTGTATTATATATTCGTTTTAACATGTGTTAACTATTTACGCATGCAACTCGAGTAGTGTGTCCAGTAAACGATTATAGACTGTGTTCCGTACCCGTCTGTGTCATTAGGGTTAGTAAGGTGTTAGTTGTATTACATAACACAGTGGTACATATCCAGTCCTAAAACAATATATATGTGTATACGTAGTGGTATCTATGCAGTAATAATACATTAATGTGTTTATATGCATTAACTAAAAAGTACGTTCTGTCACGTTTAGAGGTGTATAGCGCGTCACTCTTGCAATATAACAAGTGTCCTGTGTCGAAATGCGTCTCTAAATCTTCGTTATGATATGCTGCATGTGCTTTTTTAATATTTCTGCTTTTTAGCATGTGTGCTTTTTTAGCATGACTGTTTTTTATATTGTGTTATTAGCAAGCGACTAAAATCGCACGTGCAATATGTTCTGCAATATTCAACTAGTTATCAACAGTAGCCAATTGGGTTGCCTCTACCTCCCGCAAAATGCCACCGTCATCGGAGGGCGTAATGCCTCCCTCAGGTGATACTGTCAAGATTAAGGAGTTCTTGCCTGGGGCAGAATCTGGGTGCCGGAACAATAATGTTTGAGGGGGTTTGCAAGCGTCTGACCACAGCAGAGGGCCCAACTGACCTCAAAGGGTTCGCCTTCCCAGTTAGCGAGATCCCCCTGGGGAATCTTACCCCGAGTGTTTATTATGCATGTTACAGTATATTTTAACAGATTATTATATGTGTATATCCTTAATACTGTACTCACACCAAGCTCACATTCGAGTAGGCGATTGTCTCTAAACAATGTGTAGTGTTCTCGGCTATAGTATGTGTAACACTAATATGTGAGCTGTATCTGTATTAACCATACAGACTACCTTCTCCGTGTTTTAATCACGGAGGCAGTATAATACTTCAGATAAATTTAACTATCTCTTACAAAGTATTTTAACTAAGACAACAGTGTCTACTTTACCAGGAAAACAATATCCTGTATGCAAAAGATCTTTCAGAATAAGAATTCCTTCGTCAGCTGCCATAAAGAGGCACCGTTGTGTTACTTAAATATTTGGCGTTTTAGCCCGTATACACGTATATCCACCCTTGTGAATTTTACATGTGTATTCTCTACCAGTTTATGTTTAACTGTGTGGTATCGTGTGTCACCGTGGACAATGTATTAGTATATATATTCACTTCCAATCTTTACATGTATATGTTAGATCGTTTTCACACTCATTTAGTATCAGAATACTAGAAGTTGGCATCTGCCGATCGAGTAGTGTATGCTGTTACAATCACCTACTGAACATTCTGTTTTCAGTGTATTGTAAGTTTGTTGCAATTTGTTGTATTGTAACAGTTACTGCGTGTTGTAATCGCTTTGAATGTGTATGCTATTTTATTACAATTCTCTAGTTCTTGACCTGGCGAGATTTTCGTGCAATCGTATAATCTCTTTGTGTAATAAATACACTAAGCTACACTCAATTGGGTAACACTAATAGTCGATTCTAATAGTTAACCAATCTTCAATATTCTCTACTTTAAAGAGCTGGTCTTCAAACCATCATATTCACCTATAGTGAATTATGTGTTTGTGTATATACACTGTATATTGCGAGTTTGTTTACGCTTAAATATACTTTCTATTCGCAAGCAATTACGAGTTTGTTTATCGTTTCTATTGCTTGTATATCTTCAATATTCTCTACTTTAAAGAGCTGGTCTTCAAACCATCATATTCACCTATAGTGAATTATGTGTTTGTGTATATACACTGTATATTGCGTGTTTGTTTACGCTTAAATATACTTTCTATTCGCAAGCAAATACGAGTTTGTTTACCGTTTCTATTGCTTGTATATCTGATTTCAATTTCACCAAGGGTTTAATTGATTTTCAGAGTAGTCGAGTGAGAACTCAACTGATTTGGAAGTATCTATCTACAGTCTTATCTAACTCGTGGTAATGATTTGATGATAACCGTTGAGATACTTTCGTTTGTCGTGTAAATATCAAAGGTATCTATTTTATATCCCGTAATGAGCCACGTATGTTTTGTTCGTGTCCTAAGACTAATAGGACGTGTGTCCATAATATTATCATTGAATTATTATTTGTTATAAGTTTCTATCGAACATATATATTTATATTGACACTTCTACGTTAACACAGTTTTTCCTCTTACCTAAAGCAAATTTCATGAAACTTCATTGGTGGACAGTGGAAAGAGGATGATCGTTTGATTTTTAGGTAAAAGGTCAAGTTCCCTGCAGACATCCACTATCCAAGGATAAGCATATGTTACAACACACATGTTATAATATTAATGGTATAATATATGAATATTTTCTTGCACAATGTTGAGTCCGGTAAAACAAGTGGTTTTGTTAACCGATACTGTCGCCTGTGAACTAAACCACTTGTTGTTAAATTACAGGATTCAACAGTGTGTAAGACATATTCCGATCATCCATTTTTTTTTTTAAATCATGAATTTAAAAATATATATGTTAAAACAAACAAAACATGCTATTTGATGAAAACAGACGTATTCAAATTTTCAAAGTAGCAATTTTCGCAGAATATAGTAGATTTCAACTGCTGAAAACAAACATGTATTTTTTTTTCAGGAAAAAATAATTCTATGAATAAGGTATATATGTTCAGGGAAATGTTTAATATGTCTGTTTTCAAATACTACAGATTGTAACGCACCGCACATGTATATTCAGTATTTACTTTCAATATATACTGACGAGATAAAGAAACGCCTCATCGGGAATTTCCGCTATATATTGTATATACCGCACACTTAATGCCACATAATATTCAAAAGAAATCCCAAGATGTTTTGTAAAACAAAGTTGCAGTTGGTTAGAGAAAGGACACAACTGTGATGTTGTAGACGTTTTAATCACAGTACACTTTATAACAAGAAATTCATAAATATTGAAGTTCCTCTTTGAAAAATTGACTATTTTAGTACTGTATTTAACGTAAAGAGTTTGCAGAAATTTGCATCCTAAGTTTGCTCACATGCTTGAGCCAAACAGATACTCTGCCAATAATCAAACTTTGAAGAAATACTATTTGCTGTGTTTTGTGTTGTTTTAGTATTTTTTCCGAAAAGAAATGTCTTACGTAGCCATGTACCATTCGATTAACAGCAGCATAGTGTACATACAATATATAGCGGAAATTCCCGATGAGGCGTTTCTTTATCTCGTCAGTATAGTAGTGAGTATGACTGCGTTTTGGGACCATATAAATATAAAAGAATAATATATATAAATATATATATATATAACTATATATGCCCTATAAATATAAACGACCCGCACTTTTTGGATTCACGCGTACAGTGTTTCACAACACCACAAATCTGGCAAGTGCTCCATTGACACAATGTCATGTCCACGTTTATGTTATGAAATCTTCGAGTCTACACATAATCATGTGTGTTACTGACAGTAGCATGTCTGTTACTCGTCAGTCATTTATTTACTTGGTTAAAGGGACACATGTCAATCTTGCATTCTTTAAAACTCGAGTCGCCCCCTCAGTTTTAAACGAACAGTTAAAAGAATATACTTCTTTCTGCCTGTTAAACTTATATTAGTTTATCGCTTTTTCTGATTTCGAAAATTAACTCTGCAACGTATGTTGCCGCCATCATGATTTCATTTTCCGATATACCGTTGCAACATTGTTTGTTAAAATAAATTGGCCACTCTGACATAAACCCAAAGCATGTATAGATCAACAATTTAGTGTAAAATGCATGGACACATACATTTTAAATATATGTGTTTACATAACGAAATTATTTAATTGTTTCTGTAGCCGGTCGTCTTTCCTTAATGAATATGAATGTTGCCGTCTTTGGGTCGGACGGTCCTGTTACTTAATTAGTACTTGTCTCCGTTTATTGAAATGCTACATATATACAGAGGAGAGATGTATCTATATGATTTTGTTATTATGCTCGCTTCTAAAATGACGAAATAAATCGATTTGAATAAAGGCGCATTCTCAGCAATACACAACGTATTGTGTGTACGGGTTGGAGGTGGGAAGCCCACGGGGTTGGAGGGATACTACCGTAATGTTGCTCTCATAAATACTGTGAACATACTACATCAACAATATAACAACTACTGAACAATGCTGAAATCGATTTATCTTTATAAATGAATTCATAATTCCGCAATTTTATTCCGTGCGAAAATTCCGCAATTTTATTCCGTGCGAACATCGATTTGGAACGTCGATTCGGCGTATTTAAACGATTACGATGTACTTCGTTAATTTTCGGGGGAAAAAAGTACTTGCCTCCGATTTGTTTTATATTTTACATATCTACAGAGGAAAGATGTATTTACGCGTACATGCTTTTGTTTTTTTCTCTCGCTTCTAAAATGATGAAATAAATCGAATTTGATTAAAACTGCGCATTCGCAGCTACATACAACTTAATCAATACGGTATGGAGGGTGGTGGGGGTGGGATGAGGGGCGGGGTTGCAGGGATACTACCGTAATGGTGTCCTTGAGAAAAACTGTAAACATTCTACTCTAATAACTTATTAAATACAGAACAATGTTGAAATCAATATATCTCTTAAAAAGGATTTCGCAATTTCATGGTTTTATATCCCGCGTGTACATTAACTTCGAAAGGCGATTGTTCATATTTTAGCGAACACGGTGTACCTTGTTAATTTTGGGGGAAAAAAAGTACTTTTTTCTGATTGACTTTAAATTTTGGATTTTAATAGTAGACATGTCAATGAACACTTTCATGAAAAAAAAATCGTTCTCGCTGTTAAAATTTCATTTTTTTTTGCATTTTTTTCAGATTCAGAAAATTAGCACTGCAACATATATTTTCACTATTCTCATTTCCTTTCCCGACGTACCGTTACAATTTGGTTTGTTAAAACCTATTCTGAGCACTCCGGCATAAACCAAAAGCATGTATAGATCAGAAATTTAATCTGGAATGCATGGATACATACATTTGAAATATATGTATTGAAATAATGGAATTATTTCATTTCTTGTGTACCAGGTCGCGTCTGTAAATGTATATGCATTATGCCGTCTTGGCGTCCGTGGGTCATGTTAGTTAATTTTGGGGAAAAAAAAGTACTTGTCTCCGATTTCATTAAAAATTTGCATATGGACAGAGGAAAGATTTATCTACGCGTACATGCATTTGTTTTTATTCTCGCTTCTAAAATGACGAAATAAATCGATTTTGATTTAAAAGCGCATTTTAGGCAATTTAAACCTTAAAACAACCTAAATTCATCCCTTTGAAAAATACCTTTAACTATTAATGGGAATTACACGAAGTGTACACCAATTATGTTCGACCAATGTAGTTTGTGAATATTATTACTTTAACAACGATCTGTGATTGTGTTTTGTTATAATCAGAGTTTATAAATAAGAGGTGAAGAAATCTGACCAGTGACAATTTTCCCGATAATGTCATTTTGTTATCGATTTTATCACGTGACCTTGTTTGATAAATATTGCTACGCCATAGGGCCTACGCCATAGGGCTGGCGTTCCTACTGTAGAGAGGAACATTCTCTTTACGTTCTTTTTCTGGTTGTTGGTCTTCTTTTAAGTTATAGAGTACTTTCCTGGTGGTTTTCTAAAACAGCTTTTTAGACTGATATATATACATGATGATCTCTTTATTTTACGGTAACTATATCGCATTTTAATGCCTAGAGATGATTTCTTTATTTACTCTGTCCCGTTTTATTTGGGATGATAATAGCGTAATGAGATTTGGTGCGCCCCAAAACGCCGGTTTAAACCCTCTGCAACCACCTTTGTCACATATAGTAGCAACTAGGTAGCCCACATTGTCAACCCTTTTGCATTTAAGAGTATTGTGAATACTTAGTGTCCGGTTCGATTTTTGCATCTACTTGATGTAAAGCCAGTCATTTTGTTAAATGTAATTTCATAAACCAACGGTATTTTCACATAATAAACAGTAATACGAAACGGACATCGCTTTTTCTCTAACCTTTCTCTCTTGTTTTTTCCCTTTTCAGTATATGTTGACATTCACACTAGCGTTTGTTTACTACTGTGTGACGGCTGTAAAAGGTCGTCCCAATTTTTGTGGTTTTAAAGTAGAATTCCACTTTAACCGATGGTAGGGGGCTTACGAGTTATTGCACCTCTCATGAACATATTAAAAAAACGAGTCTGCTACTGTTCTCCCTTTTTTGTGTTCTTTGCTTCCAGTGGATCCCCCTTTCAGACACGATATTTGTCACATGTCTTCGGGAGTGTGCATTTTCTGCACACACAACATAATAATGGGGGACGTTTTCGTGGTAAAAACGGGGTATATGAACGGATTTTGTTCATAATATGTGCAAAATTAAAGTAAGCTTCAAGGATTAGCAAATTATTTATGGAGAATTTTCAGAAGTTTTCCAAAGTGTTTTCCAAAAGTATCAACTTTCACAAAAAAATAATATCAGTCTAGGTAGCGTACATTTTTTGCGTTCGAATGCGCTTTCTTTGGTAGATAATGGTTAAGAAATAAAAAATCTTATCTCACTCCGAAGCTTTCTATGTGGGCGAATGTTTACAATTGTTTTCTTCAAGAATTAGCAATAATGACGTCATAGATCATAGTCACACTGATAATGTATGATTATTGCATACGCATTTACAAGCTCCGTTTACTTTCAATGTAACAGGAAACGTCAATATTCGCCCATATAAAGTAAAGTCATATCGTGTGTGTAATGTATACTTGTTCGTGATTGGTGCACTTTTCTGTTTACAGACACAAACATTTACTATTTCCCACTTGTTAATCGTTGTTTTATAATGGTTATATATCTTGTAAATTATCGCATTATTACGTCATATATTTATCGAACTGCACGTGTCACTGTACTGGGTAATTAATTTAGTAAAAACAGCGGTTAATTCAGCCAGCAGGGAAAACGCTTAGTGATTTACCAGATTTTTCGCCTGTAGAATCGAGGTAATTACTGTTATTGGTAAAATGGGACATGCGCAGAGAAACAGTCTATAGGAGAAATTGGTGACTAAAAATGTATGATTAGTAAACACAGCTTTTACATAATTAAAGTACCAGTTAGGTACGGTTTCAGTATGCTCGTTGTCGAACTCGTCCAACATATTTATTTCAGTCTTTATACATGCGTAACATAAAGGTTAGAGATGTTCAGAACACAAGATGGAACACAGATGCGATAATCATAGCTCTTATGGTATATACCTACCATAACTACGACGCGGCCCCGTTTCAGAGTAGGTAGTTATTCGGATCGACCCCTATCCGCACTTTCCCGAAGAGCTTTCTGAAGACATCACGCAATGCCTGCACAAACAAACTCCGAATTGACTTCACACCTACCTGCGCTATAAATGGGTCGCAGCTCTATGGTACGTAGATACCACACAGAGCTATGACTCTCTATGGTACGTAGATACCACAAAGAGCTATGATTCTCTATGGTACGTAGATACCACAAAGAGCTATGATTCTCTATGGTACGTAGATATCACAAAGAGCTATGATTCTCGCAACAAGTAAAAACAAAGCTAATCGTATTGTTCTTGCTTTATTTTCAAATAATTTTAAACTAAAATATTCCTGATTCATTGACCTTTGGTGCCGCAAGAAGTCCTTTACCCGACAGTCTGTAAGGAAATGAAAATATAATGTATTCTAAGTAATGAATAAAGCGATATATGTCATATATCCGAGCTGTAGTCACGAAAAGAGTTAATACAGCATACTTATTTTATAATTATTTTAAATAATACAAATACTTAAAATCTTCATTAGAGCACTTTATCTTTTATTGCACTATCATGTGCGTACAACAACTCTTGATAACTAAGACGGAAAACTGTGACTGTGGTAGAATGGTAGTCTCACACACAGTCGTGACGAGATACTATTAACGAACCATCTTCAAGCTCGTTCACCTCTATACAATTATTTAGCATGACCCAACTAATAGGAGAGTTGAGTCCATTTCACACATGTAGGGATGAACGGGTTAGATAGTTATCTGTATCCGATAATAGCCAGTTGGTGGTGACAAGTCCTCGTCCCACTTACCGCAGTACAGCCACAGTCAGTACAGATGTCACAGATGGTGGAATCCTTCAGGAGGACAGACTGATACAAGTCCAACGCACGGTTATCTATATAATAAACACAAGACATATACACATGCTGCAATTAATAAAATTAAATGTTCAATTATGTAAATAGTCACGTCTACAAAACCTATATATTAACATTCACTTGATACTTTCTGTTAAAAAAATATGGCGTCTAAATTCAAATAAATCCTTGCCATAACCATATGTGCTGTGTCCCTGAGCAAGACACTTTATCTGCATTTGCTTAGTCCTGGTTCCAACCAGGAAGACATCGAGAGTGATTAAAATAAATTCATAGAGCTTTCGTTACAATCGATGAAAAATAAATAAGTTTAAACTAAATAAACTTTACTTTTAAACAATAAACAACCCATCCTGTCCTATAACGAATAAAAATAAGAATGAACAAAAGTTATTTAAAATGCCTTTACATATATACTTGTTCTATGTGTCTATGTCTAAAATCTGACCTATACACCCTGATAATAATACAAACCTGGCTCGTAGTAGTCATACACCCTGATAATAATACAAACCTGGCTCGTAGTAGTCATACACCCTGATAATAATACAAACCTGGCTCGTAGTAGTCATACACCCTGATGGTTGTTGGCTTGGTCTTGGCGACTAACTCTGCTCTCAGCATCTCAATAGTTGCACACGTCGGGACTGTGGGTAATATCTGCAAATTTGTTAAAATTCCAATTAGTATAGCTATATCTGTTGTTTTCATCCAAAGGATTCCGACTGATAAATCTGCTGAATATGTGAATACGTGTTGGGAGTCGGACTGGAAAACTACTATCGATAATCGGAAAACCATAACCGATTGATTATTGGTTGGACAATCGATTTCTGTATTCAAGTACAGCCACAATATTGTACCTGTACATATAACAGTAACTGTATTATTTGACTTTAAGTCATCCTATGTAGCATTCTAGCTTGCTTAATTTTATAGCAGACTAAGAATATTGTAGAATTAGCAACCATATATAAGCCTTGATGAATTTTGTACGAGCAAGACTATCGGAAAGAAATGTCGCCGAGTTTAGGTCAGTTCGATTAGTTTTCGATTGTTAGAGACAATCGGCACATCACTAAGGTGAACATAGTTTTTGGTGTCAGTAAATTAATGAACTTTGCTAGAAATAAAGTCATATACTTGTTTGTAAAAACAGTAGGGCTTTGGGTGATAAGTTTAGTCAAATTTAACATATACTATACGAATTTTAAAAGTAAACGTTCACGAGCATCCAGGTTTACATTTGAAGAAAGTGTTTGATATGATTATTGGTCAACATGGCAAACATTGTCTTATTTAAACTCGGAAAGTATTCATTATGTTATTTCACACCCTCCTTATTCCCCCGATTTGGCAGTCTGTGATTTTGTCTTGTTATCCAATCTGAACGATCACCTTAGAGGCGATATTTCTCAAGGAATGCAATCGTGTTTGTAATTTACCAGTGTATGAATGGTTTATCCCCAAAAACAACTACGAAAACTGAAAGAAGTGTGTTTCGGCAAAAGGGGACTGTTTTTAAAAATGAAAACTGAACATGTTGTTTTTAAAAGTTTGATCTCAAATGACATAATGTTTGGACCACCGCCCGTATAACTAGTTGCCCATCTGAGTAATGTATCTTACCCTGTCGTAGTACAAGATCACGGTCTGGTCCTTAATCTCAGTCTTCTTAACATTCGGAAGCTTCGTGACGTCACTTCCGTCTATCTCGGCAATGAAGCCTGTAGGAACATCTATCTCGATAACGGCCATACCATCAACGGTAAACTTCTTCACAAGGTATCTAAATTATAGAAATATAATATATTAGTCTTACCGAACATTAAACTTCTTCACGAGGTATCTGCCCCGTGTAATTCCGGGGGCCCCGTTTGTTTACGGGGCAAATAATAGGGCCACTGCAGATTCCGTTTGAGGGGAAGGCAGAGGGGTAGAACCCCCAAATTCATGTTCATTTTATCATTTTTTGTTCATGCTCATTAAAGGTCTTCATCATGACCCCTGCATTGTTTCAGGTTCCATCTCGCTCATATCACTAAAGCAGTGTAAAAAAAACTTATAACGTGGCACCAGCGTAAATGGAGTGTCTATAATAGAATTTGCAGCAACTCTGCAGTTCAGGGTGAGAAGGTTCTAGGCCCGTTCTCCATATTTTATCTCATGTACATGGAGGTTGAGCCTGGCATGTTCATTCCTGTTAGGCGCCATATAACCTTCCATGTGTTGGTGCGCCTTAAAACCCCAATTCAATTCAATTCATGATTATAGAAATATAATTTATTAGTCTTACCGAACATTAAACTTTTTCACGAGGTATCTACATTTTACAATGTATTACCTTTACTGTACATTTTAAAAAGATTGTAAAAGAAGATCAGAAAAGAAGTGATATACACAATTATGTGATAAACGTCATGTCTTAGCTACCGTAGTGTTGTTGGTTTTTGTCCGACTAGTTATTTCTTCAATAAAGAATATAAATGGCGTTGTAATGATTTATTTTTGTTCCTAAAGTTGAAAGGTAGAGTAAACATTGTAACCGAACAATTTACTATCGTCATAGCAGCCGTAAGAAACGGGAAGGTCAATTTAAACGATGCATCCTTAGTTAAATCATAGTCCAACCCGTTTCGTGCCCTTAAAGGCGGTTGGACAGTAAAACGTAGGATTACACAAACACTTAAATAGGCATGAATTGCAAAAAAAGAAAGACAATAAAGTGAAGTAAGCCATTACTGAGCGCATGTCTCCACGACGAGAGAACGCAACGTCTCGTGCAGGATGGTCGTCGTCATGTTGAACGCTGGTTCGTTGACTTCCGTCTCAATGTTAAATGTAACCGATACCTTTTGTAGAAAATATATTAGCTTCAGTAAAAAGGTACATTAATATAAGATCATTTTAAATGTACAATAACTGTTTTCAGATTTTTCACCAAAATCTAATTAGGTTAAAGTCTAATCCCGCCATCAACATGCGGATTTTACAACAGATGTACACTGTTTATAAACCTATTTACGACGAGGTATATATATATAACTTAAAATATTTTGAGAATCCAAACTCGGGTATTTTAAGAACCCGTGAATAAACCTGTATTTTTTTTATCAGCATATAGACATTATTTTATGACCTGAATACCTGTATAGGGTTTGGATAAATGATTTTGCAGTGTACATTTTGCCGTTATTTGGGAGTTAGTACGAACACTAATAGTTACATATTTTCATTTCAAAAACATGTTATCAAGTAAATAATTAAAAAACAAAAAAACAACAACATCTATTCAAAAATAACGTAGTGGAGTTATAATGTGACATCATACACCATAAGTTTGAGCTTAATTCTATAAAGACCTACGTGGACAAGCGCCGAGCCTTGGCCGTGTCCATTGAGGGTTAGCGTATGCTTCGCTGGTCCGTTGTGTCCATGTCCAGTTACCTGGCCCGACGTGAGTGAATTGCTTGGCACCTATTAACACAGTAAATAATATGTACTCAAAATATTTTATATAATTATATAGGAAAACTATTGTTTGTTTGTTTGAATGGTGTTTTACGTCATTTTTAGCACATGTTAGGCCATATATGAAGGTCGACTTTTGTGGTGGAGGCAGACCACCCACTTATTCCTGGGTAGAACCAGTACTGTATACCTCCCGTCATCCGTAAGAATCAATCGACACCTTCCCGCGTACTAGTTGAGCTCCCAGTGGGATTCGAACCCGCAGCGGTGAGAGGCGATGCGCATGCATCCAATGTGTCCCAATAGAAAATGACTATTCAAGTATTTGAAAATACACTGACGGTACACTGACGGAAGTGGTGTCTCTTGCACTTTTTTATCGTTATCATGCTTCCAAGGCACGTTATTACTAATACTATTTAGTGACGAGAAAATAATGTGAGTTACAGTGATTCGCATTTTTTTCTGCGTTAATGCGTTTTTAAACGCCGGTAGTGAATGGCAAAGCAAAGATGATAGAAGGTTTGTTTCTTTTGCTTTTCATGTATGACATAAGACTTCAGGCAAACCTACCCACTGACCACCACTAATAGGAGACCACCACTATCAGGAGACTAGCTGCTTTAAGGCTCCTGTTTCAGTTCCCACTTGTCTTGTTTTAAATTAAGAGACCATCTGTGGAACACTTGTATTAAGAGACCACCTGCGTTGAGACCACCCGTATTAAGAGACCAACGGTATTAAGAGACCATCTGTATTAAGAGACCACCAGACTTAAGAGATCACCTGTATCAAGAGACCACCTGTATTAAGATACCACCTATGTTAAGACACATGAGTTCGCTTTTCCCTTCAGCCGTATATTAATACAGATTTAACTGTAGTATAAAATGACTGGATGTGACTGAATTAGCGGCTAATCACCGTCACTGACAACGTGCATACTTACGTTGACAAGATGTAGTACCATCGCGTCGTTTCTGCCAATGTGAATATTTTGAGAAAAGTTGCCGACTGCGACACCAATGTCAAGGTCAAGATTTCCGGACAACATGGTTCCGTATTCCGACATTGCTTGCAATCCCAGAACAGTGTCCTAAAAATAAAACGTATACAGTTTATATTAAAGGCAGAGTCTGCTTATTAAAGCGTAAAATAAAACAGTTGACGACTCGTATACACTATGCCGAATAAATATGTTGTACTAATTACGCTGTATCCCCTATACGCTGCGGTGACGCTAAGCAAACAACAGGTAGCGTGCAGATCCAAATGGTTTATTTACAGCACAGGTATTGTTTATGTAAACACAAAAGTTAGAAAATTAGCACAGCTTTTTAACGAAGTGTACGTTTCTAATCAGTTGTTTCAACTAACGTCTGGGTACAATTTGGTGATTTAAATTCAAATTTGACGGTGATATGTGTACACTGATACTTGACACAACGTATATATATTCTCCGTTAAAAATAAACATATTCAGACTTTAAATTTTATATTTACTTTGCAAAAAAGACAAGAATATATGATAAATATACACTGAGTGTGTGTATCTCACTCACTTCTAGTGTGCGTGCGTGCGTGCGTGCGTGTGTGTGCTTATCGTCGCTTGTTTTACTTTTTGTTTTATTTATATACTTTACGATTTAGATACATAGTCACTTAAGTAACAGAGTACAGAACCCTGGAAATGCGTAACCATTTACAAAAGCAGAATATAAGATGACTATTTTTAAGTTTCCTTACTCATAGATAGCTGTTATAACGCACACCAGTATAAGCGTCTATATAACCTGATATTGCTGTCAGCGCAGTTGAGCGTTCAACGTATGGACAGAGTACCTTAACAGGAAAACAAAAACTGAAATCAATACATAGGCTGGCACATGTAAGCGACAGCCAATGCAGTACCTGAGTAGATCGGAATCCTCCTAAAGCGTTTCTTTGAGACACGAGCCATCGCAACACCGGAAGTCCTTCAGATAATTGGTGCGTCTGAATGAGGTATAACAAAGCGTACGAGCTTATTTCAATGTCTAGAGGAGGACTACGGCTGTAAACATAGTCCCAGCTAGAAGGCTGTGGCGTGTCTGTAGTGGAGCTCCAGTATCTGTTCCCGTCTGCAAAACAGAAGAATCGGTTATTTTATCATGGGTCGGGGAATTAGAGGGGACAGGAGAAAATAACATACAGGTAAACATATAAAATGTTGGATGGTGAGGTGGGATTGTGAGGAATTCCATTTCTTAGGACATAACTCAGTAATTTTGACGGGAGCATCCGTCTGGACATCTGCCTGGTTACAGAGAGAATGATGGGTTATATAAAAGTTAGTTTCTAATAAAGATTCGACACACGTAAGCCAACAAGTTTTAAATAAGAGACTGATTGCACGAAAATAGTGTATTGTATTATAAAAAATAGTATAGAGTTTGATTTCAACATCATGCAAGCTAACTATTGTATAATTTGATGTCAGAATTTCACTTTTGATGACTCATGAACGAGATAAAATTTTCGTAACCCCGATATCCACATCTGCTTGTTAACGAATTGTTCTAACGAATACCAGTACTATGTGTCTACTCACTCGCTGTAGGAGTTGCCAACTTGAGCAGCTTAGCAAATGCAACTGAGCCCTGTGCACTTCCTGCCTTTGCTAGAGCGTAACTTGAAATGGCAAGATCGTACATATTTGTCATCCCATACACGTGTTGCTCGAGATAAGCACGTGCCCTTGCAGCTTGTTGAATTGAATTGTAATCCTGCAATAAAAAGAGTAAACACAGTTAGATTTTTTTTCTACGCTTAGTGATGCTGAACAAAAGTTGTTTCTGATTATCATTGTATGCCTGCCTTTCGCTTGAAATAGAGAAACATGTTCCTCCTGAAATAAAGAAACAGTAAGATTTTTTAGCACACCAATAAATGCATACTATAAACTCAACAGCAATACTAGCTTTTTTAAAAGGTATTTGAATACATACTTCTTGAAAATGTCATGTATAATCATCCTATGTAAACCAGAATCCACTTAAGAAAAACAAACAATATCAACACCAAACTTGAAACAGAGCTCTATAGGTAATAACATCTGCTCTTAACGACTGGATGACGCAATATACAATGAATCGTCTTTCGTACTGCAACAGTATCGCCCCAGCATGAATACAATACACCTATCAATTTTAAATGAATTATTATTTGAATACATTTTCCAGTAGGCAACTATTTCATGCTTAAATATTGGTTAAAGTATAATATCAAAATTTATAACATGACGAATTTACAAGCTTAACCTATTTGTAGCGCTTTTGAAATTGGCATTGGCGGACATCTTTAACATTGCAAGAACATTCAGTCTTTAATAAGCGTTAACTAAACGTCATTGCAGTGCTCCTTTTACGATGATGAAATCAATGTTGTTTGTTTTGTTGGTGTTTAACGTCAGTTTAGCCATCTTTGGCTCAGCATGGTGAAAATGCTATTTTAACGTTCCATAACAGTTACTTCAAAAGTACTGTACCGATTTCAATAAACTACCACTCATTTTATTAGTTGAATCATTTCCAATCCAATGATATAATTTCGTAGCAACTTTTAAGAAAAGTTGTTTTTAGAGAAGACAAATTCAGACAGTACAATCTGTACCGAAAATGAACTTATTTGGCCCGAGGGGATTTTGGTAAAATAAATAAATATCACATTCATGAGAGGGTGATAGTAAGAATGTTTCTGATATTGATTATAACTCTTGGCCTCGCCCTGGGCGACAATCATAATGTTAACCCTTCAAATATTGATTACCACTCTCGACCTCGCCTCGGGCGATAATCATGTCCTCAGGGTGAACATTCTTACTATCACTCTATCATAAATGTGATATTTATAAAATATATTACATGGGCGACGTTCTAATATCTCTACCGGTTCTAGATTATCTGAAAGGTACCAGTTGATTCATACAGCAGTTCATGAGAAATAACACCATTATCAGTTATTATTTTCAAATAGACACTTTCTGTAGAAACTAACGCCGGGGACGCCGTGAGTTTTGTTTTTAAAATTCAAGATTGCTATGTGAGGCGCATGTCAGCTTGTAAATGGCGTATGTAATAAAGCTTCACAGCAACAATTGCTCTTAAATCATCTGATGACATCTTCGAAACGTTTACATATATGTTTATACAAATATCAGCATCAAGCTCAAATCTCGAGTTCTCTCGATAGCATCACTACCACAACAAGCACAATTTCTATTCAACAACGAATATAACCCATATTTTCTATCATTAGAAGATACATGTACAAGTGTGGAAAGGGAACTGTAGCATTTACTGTAGCATTCACAGAATCAATCAAAGCAAGCATTTAAAAATCTAGGCGACATCAAGAACATAAAGATGTTGACAACAGGAGAATCATCAGTGGCACAATTGTTTATACTATTAATGTTAACGAGATAATACTACTATATAGATATACTCACAATGAGCACGTCATCATTCTCCACTAGGGCTATTAACACAAAAGCTGTCAGACTAATTACCCCATTGGCACCTCCCTGTAAGAACAGAAATATTTACACCGATTAGGAAAGGAAATCATTACAAATTAAGACCACGTTTTCCTTCACTACACTTACATAACACTAAAATACGTTATCGCTAATAGTAATTTGTTCAGTTACGTATTATAAAGTACGAACATTTCGCTGGCTTTTTAAAATAGCAATATATGTCTAAGAGATATTACAATAAATCCTCTATTAATAGAATACTTAAAATTCAAAAGAGGGCTGCTAGAATCATTCTCATGGAGCCTATAAAACACATCGTCTAAAATAATGTTTAAAAAACTGAAGTGGCTTACCTTTCAACAGAGATGTGAATATCACACATGTGTTATGATTTATAAATCACTAAACAATTTACCACCTGATAACATAACCGATTTAATATCGTTCTCTACAAATTCAAATTATAACTTAATATCTGTTGCTAGAAAGGATATTGCTCATTTACCACTTAGAACAAACATTCTTAAACGTACTTTTGGTTATTCAGGAATGGTAGTTTGGAACATGATCCCCGTTGATATACGTGCCTCGCTGTCTTTAGTTACATTCAAGTCATTTCAAGAGTAAATTAAAATCATTTTTTAATGAAAGAGTGAAACCCCAGTTCGAATTACAACCTTATGTTACAAAAGTATGAAAATGTGTCTATCTTGTTGAAGTTATAAATTGATGCATTGATTGTTTTATCTTGCATTATATGCTTTCATTGTTATATTTTGTTGATTTATAGATGGCCATATTGTAAAAAAGACTTGTGTAAATGCTATGTCTTAATATGTTACCTTCTTGAAAAAAAGTTATTTATTATTATTATTATTATTATTATTATTATTATAAAGAATGGATGACCTGAACATATTGCATTAAGGACTACTAGTAATCATGGAAATGTTTTTTTCTATTTCTTACTGTCAAATCGACAATAACAAGGTAATATTTCTTAAGACATGCAAAGGATGTGTTATGATTCTAAGTCTGGTATGGGTCTGATGATTGATGATTCTCCTTTAAACATGCCGCAAACCTGTGACGATGCCAAGCCAGACATAGGTCTGGTGACGTCCATTCAAACAAGACACGAACATGGAGTTAACCCAGCCGGACAGAGGTCTGGGGATGGTCCTTCAGACATGTCACAAACATGGAGTGAACCTAAGCCGGACAGTGGTCTGTCAATGCTGTTTCAAACGTGCCATGAATTTGGAACAAACGCACGCCAATCAGAGGTCTGGTAATGATCCTTTATACTTGCCAAGAACTTGGAACAAACCCAAACCGGACCGGACAAAGGTCTACATAAATGCAACATTTCTTACTTTCAGGCTGGTGGAGTGGACGCTGCCTACTGGTGAATATGACCCATCTCCTTGCTGATGTCGTGACATCCACCTGGCCGCTCTCACTAAAACATCATCTGACACGTAAATGTAAGGCCTCGCCTGGTGGAATGACTTTAGCACGAACGCTGTTAACCTGAGGAGTATGTTAATACCATTTATTATAGTTTATTTTCCATGTTCATGGATTTGCCATGTTCATGGTGTGCTTGCTGTTCGATTGTGTTATGTTTTTACACATGTTGCTTTTCTTTTTTGCCCAATATAATGAGATACTTTACAGTTTAATTGAAACTGGTATATAAACATGATTTGTATTGTCTGATGTAAACGTTGTCATCGAAGAGTTATACACAACGATAGGGTGCATTGAATTGAATTTGATTTTATAGTCACACCAACAGTTAAGGTCATATGGCAACTTTCCAGCTTCCACTGGTGGAGGAAGACCCCAGGTGCCCCTCCGGGTAATTTTCGTACCCAGGGCGGGCACCGGGGCAGAACCACCGACGTTCCGCAAGCCAGCTGGATAGCTTCCTCGATAGGGTGTAAATAAATACTGATCCTAGGATATCTTTGAAGCAACGAGCACAAACAAACGAGAGAAAGTAGCAGATTCGGGTTGAGTCCGGTTTTGAGAGGTAATAACATATGCAACACCTCTCACGCATTCTAGCATCTGCTGAAGTGGTTTTCTACGCTTAAGTCACAACGATTGGGTTCGATGATACCACATTACCAGTAAGTAATAACACTACTGATTTGTAAACGGGACAAGTATTTACTGTCGTCATACAACACTAAGCAAACTCTAGTGTGAATGTCAATAAATACTGAAAATGCAATCCATTGGAAGCAACCAACACAAACAAGAGAGAAAAGTAGCAAACTTGCTTTTACTGAGTCCGTCCATGAGAGATAATGTAAGGTGAAACGTCTCTCATGCCCTCTGGAACTAGCTTAAGCGGTAATTTTAACCTATGATATTCATATTGACGTGTTAAAATTACGTTTTTAACACCGACTGATATCGAAATTAGGTATAAAGTCGAACAGGGAATGTAGCATGTACACAAGACACAGTCAACCCAAAATGAACGAAACAACGAATACTAGGGAACATATAAGCGCAGAATACGACACCACACACATAAAAGGGTTGGCGATAGAGGAGTTGCAGCCTTGGAACGGTCAGTGATACAAATGACACTAGAGGGTTTAAACCAGGTTCCAGGGTGTGCCAAGTCCCAGTTACACGTGACAATATAAATATAGAAATTCCCACCAGGCCATATCTTCTAAAACATGGCAGCATTAAGAGGTCTAACATAGGTATTGCCAGTTGTCCAATCACATTAATTACTTGAAAACAAATGTTTCAATTAAATTAATTAGTATAACACAAAGATGATCATGTATGCATGAATATATTTAAAACAAAAGCCTAGCAAGACACATATCATAATTATTGACTTGGCAGTCCTGAGCCAGAGCAACAAGAGCATAAACTATTAAGGGCAAGACAAGATGGAAGAAAACATCAAACGTTACCATACGTACATATGTACAAGTCTTTTCCACTCTGTTTAATACCAACACAGATATTAGATATCGTGGCAGTGACTGATATTATATAAATATTGCAGCCAATAGAGGTTGAAAACGGATATTATCAACCCACACAGGAAAAACGTTGTGACATGTGCCACATATGTGTTACTTTCGTATTATTTGCATGTTTGTTTCATATGTATGGCATGTTATTTACATATGTACCACATAGGTAAATGATCAATATGTGTCACATATGTACCACATATATTGTTCGTGTTAAAATAATAAACCTGTGCCACATATAAAATGTATACATACCTATACTACATAAAGTATTTATAAACATTTTTTTGAAGAATACTGTAGAAAATGTTTTAACAACCTGTTTAGCTTTTAATATTATTTAGTAAAAAATAGTTTCATATGTATTACACATGTAGAATACATATGTATCACATATGTAAAACATACGAATTTCATGCCTAGATATTTTTTCTGTGTATAAGAAAAATAATGCCGAGGCCACTTAACCCCATCAAAGGTGCAATATTTATTTTAGTATACAGGCACCTTTTAGTTCATCATTATATAACAACAGCTTTCAATTTACCACATGCTTCCCTGATAGTCGCGTTGACCCCATATGCTAAATGATCCATCGGTACGCTGGAATGTCAACTCACGTTGGTAGCCTAAAACATATTAAAATAAAGTATTTTTATATCAACAAAGGCTTATGTTTTCGAGAAGTGAAACAACTGTATACACATAATTTTTAAATGGGCTTGAGGCAATCTGGAAGACAATCCAAATACTACTTCATAAACAATAATTACATTTGAACAATTATAGGGGCAGTGCTCATTGCACGTTCATGAACAGTCTCAATCAAACCGAGACTGTAATATTTCGTATTTATCGTGTTCGGCCGTTTCCAAAGGTCCACTCTCGTACTCTTTTTTAAACACATTATGATGTTTGCATTAACCCAGATTATTTTTTCATATCGCCTCTAGCCCTTTTAAAGACAGACATATTCTGACTAAGCTACACATTATCTAATCGATACTATCGTATAAGAGCCACCACGTTTTGTTTCATAATATGTATTTTTATTTTAATTCAAACATATACTATAATAGATGCTACAATATCTGTGGAAGACATTTGATGTAGCAAAGTTTACCCCGGTAAGTTAAGTCCGAGTTTGCAATAAAGACATAAAACTACAACAGACAGTAAGACTCTAACAGTGGCTATAAATACATTGTAACATAAGAATAACAAGTGTTATTTTTAAATTAATTAAATTAGCTTATAGAACTATTGTGTTTAACTTTCAATAGCTCTTTAACATCATAGAATAATTATTGCTTTCAAATGTTTTTATCCATGATAGACGCTGTGTCGAGCGTACATTACTACCATCAAATTTCCATTAAATCACTAAATGTTCCATAGCGTTAATTGAACTTTTTTAAAACTTACCTTACGGTAAAAAATTATGCGACGATTTTAGCATTTGTTTATATACACAATACATGTGCTATAAACACACATTTTATCTGCAACCTACCTGTTTTATTCTAATTGCAGCGTTCATGGGATACTACTTAAAAATAATCCTAATGATTGGAGTGTACAATTGTCGTAAGTGATAAAAGCTTTCGAATACGTCGTCAGTATTTCATTTTACCTTTTAATTAGAACAGTTTGCCTTTAAAGGAACAATACTGTTTCACAAGTAGGATTTGGGAATATTAGATGTACACTCTACCTAGTACGATATTAGATAAAACGTATGCCTACATGCAATTTTCAGGGATGATACACCCAATTATAAATTATACCTAACCGGAAGTGGGGAATAATATAGGGCATACGCTTTTTTTCTGTACTGAATCACCATGGAAATAGCGTCCTTTCTCACCAAGAAAGGGAAAAATCAGAAGTACTGTTAAACAGAATGTATTGGGCTAAAATTGTTCTCTGTCGATTATGTAATTTATTTAACGGCATTTGAAAAAATAAATAAATACCCATTCTGCCTGTTCTCACGTTTTGAAGTTTTTGAACTAAGGCAGGCATCTTTGGTTGTGATTACAGCTCTGTAAAATGCCGCGAAGTAGCACGTGTTTTGTGAGAAATTCATGTCCTAGGTTCAATTTCGCTGGCAGTGTAAACAGATTGTGTGAATTTATTGCATATAATGTCTTTATTTGTGACAATCCTGTACTTGAAGGCTATGGGAAATTATTTGGGTGTATCTTCCCATTTTGGGTGTATCTTCCCATTTTGGGTGTATCTTCCCATTTTGGGTGTATCTTCCCATTTCACGGACCCGTTATTAAGTTCTGAATCATCCCCAATATAAGTTGCGTCATATACCTCTGTGCATATAGTCTGTTGCCATGGAGGCGATTTCAGGCGTCAGTTGGTTTGTAGTCTTTAAGTAGTTATAGATAAACACATCCGGTGCAAAACTGGTCATAGTCTGTTCACCACATCCGGTTGGTAAATATAGAAGCTGTTTAAGGTTTTTCAATGTGGGACCCATGATATCACCTGAAACAACATAACAACATAGAAGCTGTGTTATTATTTTCACTGTGGGACCCATGATATCAGCTGAAATTACATAACAACATAGAAGCTGTGATAGTATTTTCACTGTGGGACCCATGATATCAGCTGAAATTACATAACTACATAGAAGCTGTGTTTTCACTGTGAGACTCATGATATCACTTGAAACAACATAACAACATAGAAGCTGTGTTTTCACTGTGGGACCCATGATATCACCTGAAACAACATAACAACATAGAAGCTGTGTTCGTGTTTTCACTGTGAGACCCATGATATCACTTGAAATTACATAAGAACATAGAAGCTGTGTTCGTGTTTTTTACTGTGAGACCCATGATATCACCTGAAATTACATAAAAACATAGAAACTGTGTTCGTGTTTTTACTGTGAGACCCATGATATCACCTGAAATTACATAACAACATAGAAGCTGTGTTAGTGTTTTTACTGTGAGACCTATGATATCAGCTGAAATTACATAACAACATAGAAGCTGTGTTAGTATTTTCACTGTGAGACCCATGATATCAGCTGAAACAACAACAATCAACATACAGGCTTTTTAATGGGTTTCACTGAGGAATCCGTGCTATCACATGAAACAACCTAACTCTATAGAAACTGTTTAGGGGTTTCATGGGAACCATAATATGATATGAAACCAAGGACAACATAGGCATAACACTCAAGAAATACAAACTCTCTACAATATTCATACTGATTTCAAGTGTCTTATTTTAAATTTATGTTAGATCTACAAGTTTACCAACATTTAGGAGAAACAATGCGAGACGACTAATTAAATAAATTAAATACGTTTTCACAAAAAAACCTACACTTTAGTTTTATATTGCAAGAGATGTTTAAAAAAAACAGCTGTTAATATTTTTTGACAGTGTTTAACATTTAACAGGCCTAAATTAAGGCCTATGCTACTCTTCTAAAATATTTGGTGTCAACAAAAGCACCGTTTTAGAATCTTGGACTTAAGTTGACCAATATTGCACATAAAAATATGCTGGCTCGGTAAACATATATTGTGTCTAGCTAATGGTTGTTTTCACAATGGATGCGTAAATTACCTCTTCTCGACCTCTATAATAAGGATGTCGGGTCATTTCGCGAAATGCGAACCGTAGGCACTATTTGATACTTCTGGTTTAAAATCATGCTTCATTTGAATATTCCGACATACACCCCCAAATGCACAACGATTTCAAGATATTTATAATTATTAAAATGTTAAACCTCTTACCAATTGCAGATACATGAATCTTTTCCGAATCCTTGACATAATTGCCAGGGAATGATAGCTCAACCGATTCTGGGGAGCCTGAGCTCAGAATAACTGGGACATTCAAATGCACGGGTGTGCCCTCGGCTTCCACAATCAGCTGCCGCTTGACGCCATCAGCCGCTAGAAGTGTTTGTGCCTTGACGGACAGTTCAGCAACGCCCACTATGTCTGCGATGATTGGGAAGAAAACAGATTTAGCTTGACCTGCCAGTACCTGCAATGTAGCAATTAAGAAATACATGGATTGAAATAAAAATGATATTTCATCTTTCAAAATTGAATTGATATCAAGATGTTTCGTTTAGTATTGGTTTAATTAAAACCTTTAAATGCGTATTGGGAAAATAATAATTTAGTATATTATTTGCAAAATGCCTTATAAAATCATTAACACCACATAGGCAATCGTGGTTTGAGGTCAGACTTCAAATGAAGTTTAAATACATGAAGCTATAGCCTTTTAGATGAATCCACTATCTTCGAAACACGTTTGTTTTATTTAAATAGGAAGCTAGTATATGCCACATACTTTTTAAAATAGCCTTTTAGATACATGTACTGTATTCGAAATACTTTTGTTTGAAATAAATATAAAACAAACAAAAAACCATGGACAGATATCTCACATTAGGACATAATTTGATTTAAAACCTCACAAACACATGCAACGGGTATATTACCTTCACAGTCTTGACTACATCTTGAGTGACATAGTCTACCTGCCCTCCTGAGAGGTGTTGTATTGCTCTGAAATCATTGGACCTTTCCAGTGTCACAACCACCTGCGGTATAGCATATAACAGTAACTTTGTATTGCTCTGAAATCATCGAACCTTTCAAATGTTACAACCACCTGCGGTATAGCATATAACAGTAACTTTGTATTGCTCTGAAATCATCGAACCTTTCAAATGTTACAACCGCATGCGGTATAGTATATAACAGTAACTTTGTATTGCTCTGAAATCATCGAACCTTTCAAATGTTACAACCGCATGCGGTATAGTATATAACAGTAACTTTGTATTGCTCTGAAATCATCGAACCTTTCAAATGTTACAACCACATGCGGTATAGTATATAACAGTAACTTTGTATTGCTCTGAAATCATCGGACCTTTCAATTGTCACAACCACATGCGGTATAGTATATAACAGTAATTTTATACATGTACATTTACAGCGTTCGAAACACAGAAATCGGTAACAAAAGGAAATATAATCATATTTAAAAACAGCCCAAACATATATTTGTTCCCGATGGATAATAAAGTGGGTAAATATGAAGGAGGATCACCAAACCCAATATACATGTATGTGGCTTTAAAGTAGAATTCCGCTTAAACAGGTGCTAGGGTCGTGAGAGACGTTGCATATTATATTACCTCTCACGAACAGACTCAATACAACCGAGTCCACTTCGTTTTGTTGCTTCCAAGGGATTCCGTTTTCAGTCTTCCCACATACTGTCTATTATAAGGTGGGTGGTGGGAATGAGTATAGTCTAAGTTTTAAAATCAAATGAAATGCACTGTTGTTTTTAGATGCTCAAGATAGTACAAGTCAGCAGCCCCAGAGAGAGGGTATCCCGAGAACCGTGCCATACTCTTACTATCGAATAAATTCCTATGGTTCTTCAACGTGCTTAGATGATAGAATCCGACACTCGGGACCGCTCAGTTTCCGTCTCCATCCAACAGACGAGGCTAAGGGAAGGAAGTATCTAGCCTAAGGACACACATCTAGCCGGTGAACTTCGAGATCGTCATCTCCGGATTCAGAGTCTACCGTGAAATTCACTAAGCCACAGCGGCCCCTCTATTAGTTTTTAATAAATGCGTAAAGCAAAACGTTGTGAATTAAAAGAAGACAATGTTTGCCTTACAAATTCTCAAAAAATATTTTAATCAGTGCGTTGTACATGAAATGAAGATATTTTAATCTTACAAGCGTTTACTAAATGTTGTTAATATATAAAAGAGTATGATAATGGACCTTTGGAAACGGCCGAACACGACACATACAAAATATTGCAGTCTCGGTTTAATTGAGACTGTTCATGAACGGTAGCGAAATATGCTAGCTACCGCTCACGCCCTCTAGCCCCGGGTTGAGCAGAACTCAATATTCAAAAGTCTAGCGTTGTACATGAAATGAAGACATTTTAATCTTACAAGCGTTTACTAAATGCTGTTAATACGTCTTACATCTAGGTCTTGGCCCATGTAGTTGAAGATGTTGGCCTGCATGGCAACTTCCTCTCCGCGTACAACCGAATACGGTAAGTTCAAACTCACGAAGAAGGGTCGGAATGTGGTGAACTGGAATAGCATAATGGAAAGTATACTATGCTAAACTGTATATTACACATCAAACGTGTCAGAGGCGTTTATAAGGCGCCAAAGACCAGGTAGTCGCCGATTACTAATTAGCTCATAGGAAATCCTCATAAATGTATGAAGACATTGTTAGACACATCTACGTTAAAACCTATAGTATCGTATTATAAAACAAATTTATTTAGTACATTTATTTACAGTAGTAAAACATTTATTTACAGTAGTAAATTAGGTAATAATAATAAACATGACTTTTTCTTTTCTTTCTAAGCGTTAAGATTTACTATATGTACCATCTGTTATAAATACATTTATTAGCGTTGCATTATGGGAGAATATTTCATTGTTTACGACATTGCACCCGTTTGCTTAACTTAATGAGTTTGAAACGATTCACAAAATACACGGTTCAGCGCGGTTATTTATCACTGTTACGTATACTTCATGAGCAGAAACATCTAGATCAAGGCGAGGAAAGAATGACAACGCTTACATGTAACAATGATACCGACATGTAACATTTAAAATATAGAAATTAAATTAAATTAATATTTTTATAGTGTGTATCGTTTAATAAATATGCATTTTTTTCAGTTTAACATATAGACGATTCCGTCCTACAAACTTCTCTTTATTATCAATGCAGCCTTAATCTTGAAAGGTAGTCTGGTAACTTGGTGGAACCACGGGACAACATTGAAAAAGTAACTTTATATGCATTTTCTTTCGTATAAAACACATATAAACACTGTACTATGATAAGGAATATGTGATAATTGGTATATTTTCTGCGCTGGTTTTGCGCATCATTTTAATGGTCTATAATTTTGTTTGGACATATTATATTTTCTCCATTTTTTTTATGGTATTAGGTTGTGCTTCAGGATTCCAAAACAGTTTAATATATATTTTTTTCAATTTTGTCCGGATTACCCTCTATTTTTCATAGGGTTACCAGACTACCAGGCGACTTGGTACATGATGTACAAATACATGTAGGTACGCAATTATTTATTATATATTAAATATGACTGACCTTTGCGGCAGTGCCTGTAATGGCTAGACCAGAACGAGCGTTGACGGAGAATGCTGTCGCTACCCATGACGTGATCGTATCCGGGACAGTGGAATTGATCGTTGCAGTTCCGTCAGCTCTATATTCAAAACAAATGTAAAATGATAAAATGGCCCCTTAAAACAGTTCACACAAAATGCAGTCATCACAAATAGCCCGTTAAAACAGTTCACATAAACTATAGAACTGAAAACAACATTTCACGAAACTAAGTAGTGATGAATAAAAGCTAGGTATTTTCAAAAAAAAAAAAAAATTCTGTTTATAACGACTTATATGTATATATGCTGATGCTTTAAGTTTATGACGTTTGTTGTTTGTAAGGTTCGAAGCATTTTATTGTTTAAAGAAAAAAAACCTCCAAATAACGGCAAATTTACACTTCAAAACCGTTTATCAAAACTCTGTCCAGGTGGTCGGGTCATATACTAATGTACATGTGCCGATGAAATGTAAAATAATCCTGTGGTTGAATATACGTCAAATGAATTATGAGTTGGTGACTCTTAATTCAACGCTAGTTTTGGGGCTTGGTCTGGCTGGTTAAAACCGTTAATAGTGTTTCTATAGAGTTTTTGTAAGTTATAACATCTTTGTCATAAGGTTTAGAAACGGTTAAATGTGCCTGTTGGTGGCGGGATAGGGACTTCCTCGTACACTTACTCCCTATAAATCACTTGTTTTAATCATGGATATTGACACTGACTAAACTCGGAATTCTTAAGAATGTATGAGCAAATACCTCTGAAATCATTATTACAAAAACAAATTTACTAAATTATGCTGTAAAAATAGATATGGACAGTAATTTACTAGTGTTGCAGTACGGTGGCAGTGCTTTAAGTGATTGGGGCTGCGCACAAATAAATATCCCGGATGTATAGTTAGCATAGTTTGACCTTGGTTATTTTTTTTCACGCATTTTTCTTGTAATTTGGTATCTATTAAATTCTTCATGTGTTTGTTACTAAATAAATGCTTAATAACTTGTGTAGTACCTGGATATAGTGTTTGTCCACAACCAAGTTTCCGGGAAAAATTCACGGGTTCGTTCTACCGTTTGTAAATGAGTACCGGCTCCGGGTCCTTAAAAGGTTATTTAAGACTATAGAACATATAATAATATGATTAACGCACGTGCGTGCGACATACAATAACAGGGTTTATAAGGTTTCTAAACTTTCTATATTTAGAGCTACACATGTCATTTCAGTAAAAAAGGTAATGTTCAACAGATCCTCCTCCTCCTCCTCCTCCTCATCAACATCAGCATCATCATATTCGTCATCATCATAATCGTTTTCATTTTCTCCTCATAATTATTCCATCTTTTCTTTATTATCTTTTTTTTTTTTTTAAGATGAATTGTCGCATATAACATACTATGAAATTGGAAGTCCTTTCAAATAAAACACGCACTTACCTCCACCACCCATAGCGTCAGTGCCAGTGCCAGTGCCAGGAATACAGTCAATCTGTCGCTTGTAATGGGGATGGGCCCATGAGAAACTAGACATGTCGGTCAGAATCTGCATACCCTTCGTCTGGAGATTATTTAATAGAACGCATCATCATTTACCGCCAACAATTAGTTCTGTGTAACCCCTTTAAAGTCCCTATCCCGCCACCAACAGGCACATTTTATTACAATAGATGTACACCTTTTCTGACCTACTGACGACGAGATAAAATATACTGAACAAAAAACGTTTAGCACTACTTTTTAGGGACATAGATTGAACATATGAGGTATTAACTTACATATGAGGCATTAACTTACATATGAGGTATTAACTTACATATTTTGAGAATCCAAACTCTATAGACACAACGTAAACGGCTTTAACCAGCCAGTCAAAACCCCCAAAAGTGCAGCGTCGAATTAAAAGTTACCAACTCGTAATTCATTTTACGCATATTCCGAATCATGGATATTTTAAGAACCGGTGAATAAATGTCTACTTTTAATCAGCACATATACATTATTATATGACATGAACACCTTGAGAGAGTTTTGATAAACTGTTTAGTAGTGTAATTTTGCTGTTACATGTATTTGGCGGGTTAGTTTCTTTAGCTTGAAATAAACTTACTGTAAAGAACGCTAAATCTATCATATTTTTGAATTATGAAGGAATCCTGGTTTCAGGCCCAGATTCAATCTACAAATATTGCATACTTCTAAATATTACCCTAGACAAAATAAGACACTGAAACCTTTACACACCAGCGTGCTAAATAGTCAAGTTTGTTACTGTGATATGACAGCCTCGAGCATGAATAGTCAAGTTTGTTACTGTGATATGACAACCTCGAGTCAAGTTTGTTACTGTGATATGACAACCTCGATCATGAATAGTCAAGTTTGTTACTGTGATATGACAACCTCGAGCATGAATAGTCAAGTTTGTTACTGTGATATGACAACCTCGAGCATGAATAGTAAAGTTTGTTACTGTGATATGACTACCTCGAGCATGAATAGTCAAGTTTGTTACTGTGATATGACAACCTCGAGCTTGAATAGTCAAGTTTGTTACTGTGATATGACAACCTCGAGCATGAATAGTCAAGTTTGTTACTGTGATATGACAACCTCGAGCATGAATAGTAAAGTTTGTTACTGTGATATGACAACCTCGAGCATGAATAGTAAAGTTTGTTACTGTGATATGACAACCTCGAGCATGAATAGTAAAGTTTGTTACTGTGATATGACAACCTCGAGCATGAATAGTAAAGTTTGTTACTGTGATATGACAACCTCGAGCATGAATAGTAAAGTTTGTTACTGTGATATGACAACCTCGAGCATGAATAGTAAAGTTTGTTACTGTGATATGACAACCTCGAGCATGAATAGTAAAGTTTGTTACTGTGGTATGACAACCTCGAGCATGAATAGGAAAGTTTGTTACTGTGGTATGACAACCTCGAGCATGAATAGTCAAGTTTGTTACTGTGATATGACAACCTCGAGCATGAAAGTAAAGTTTGTTACTGTGATATGACAACCTCGAGCATGAACAGTCAAGTTTGTTACTGTGATATGACAACCTCGAGCATGAACAGTAAAGTTTGTTACTGTGATATGACAACCTCGAGCATGAATAGTAAAGTTTGTTACTGTGATATGACAACCTCGAGCATGAATAGTAAAGTTTGTTACTGTGATATGACAACCTCGAGCATGAATAGTAAAGTTTGTTACTGTGATATGACAACCTCGAGCATGAATAGTAAAGTTTGTTACTGTGATATGACAGCCTCGAGCATGAATAGTAAAGTTTGTTACTGTGATATGACAACCTCGAGCATGAATAGTCAAGTTTGTTACTGTGATATGACAACCTCGAGCATGAATAGTAAAGTTTGTTACTGTGATATGACAACCTCGAGCATGAATAGTCAAGTTTGTTACTGTGATATGACAACCTCGAGCATGAATAGTAAAGTTTGTTACTGTGGTATGACAACCTCGAGCATGAATAGTAAAGTTTGTTACTGTGATATGACAACCTCGAGCATGAATAGTCAAGTTTGTTACTGTGATATGACAACCTCGAGCATGAATAGACAAGTTTGTTACTGTGGTATGACAACCTCGAGCATGAATAGTAAAGTTTGTTACTGTGGTATGACAACCTCGAGCATGAATAGTCAAGTTTGTTACTGTGATATGACAACCTCGAGCATGAATAGTAAAGTTTGTTACTGTGGTATGACAACCTCGAGCATGAATAGTCAAGTTTGTTACTGTGATATGACAACCTCGAGCATGAATAGTCAAGTTTGTTACTGTGATATGACAACCTCGAGCATGAATAGTCAAGTTTGTTACTGTGATATGACAACCTCGAGCATGAATAGTCAAGTTTGTTACTGTGATATGACAACCTCGAGCATGAATAGTCAAGTTTGTTACTGTGGTATGACAACCTCGAGCATGAATAGTAAAGTTTGTTACTGTGGTATGACAACCTCGAGCATGAATAGTCAAGTTTGTTACTGTGATATGACAACCTCGAGCATGAATAGTCAAGTTTGTTACTGTGATATGACAACCTCGAGCATGAATAGTAAAGTTTGTTACTGTGATATGACAACCTCGAGCATGAATAGTAAAGTTTGTTACTGTGATATGACAACCTCGAGCATGAATAGTCAAGTTTGTTACTGTGATATGACAACCTCGAGCATGAATAGTCAAGTTTGTTACTGTGATATGACAACCTCGAGCATGAATAGTCAAGTTTGTTACTGTGATATGACAACCTCGAGCATGAATAGTCAAGTTTGTTACTGTGATATGACATCCTCGAGCATGAATAGTAAAGTTTGTTACTGTGATATGACAACCTCGAGCATGAATAGTCAAGTTTGTTACTGTGATATGACAACCTCGAGCATGAATAGTCAAGTTTGTTACTGTGATATGACAACCTCGAGCATGAATAGTCAAGTTTGTTACTGTGGTATGACAACCTCGAGCATGAATAGTCAAGTTTGTTACTGTGATATGACAACCTCGAGCATGAATAGTAAAGTTTGTTACTGTGATATGACAACCTCGAGCATGAATAGTAAAGTTTGTTACTGTGATATGACAACCTCGAGCATGAATAGTCAAGTTTGTTACTGTGATATGACAACCTCGAGCATGAATAGTCAAGTTTGTTACTGTGATATGACAACCTCGAGCATGAATAGTCAAGTTTGTTACTGTGGTATGACAACCTCGAGCATGAATAGTAAAGTTTGTTACTGTGGTATGACAACCTCGAGCATGAATAGTCAAGTTTGTTACTGTGATATGACAACCTCGAGCATGAATAGTCAAGTTTGTTACTGTGATATGACAACCTCGAGCATGAATAGTCAAGTTTGTTACTGTGGTATGACAACCTCGAGCATGAATAGTCAAGTTTGTTACTGTGATATGACAACCTCGAGCATGAATAGTCAAGTTTGTTACTGTGATATGACAACCTCGAGCATGAATAGTAAAGTTTGTTACTGTGATATGACAACCTCGAGCATGAATAGTCAAGTTTGTTACTGTGATATGACAACCTCGAGCATGAATAGTAAAGTTTGTTACTGTGATATGACAACCTCGAGCATGAATAGTCAAGTTTGTTACTGTGATATGACAACCTCGAGCATGAATAGTCAAGTTTGTTACTGTGATATGACAACCTCGAGCATGAATAGTCAAGTTTGTTACTGTGATATGACAACCTCGAGCATGAATAGTAAAGTTTGTTACTGTGATATGACAACCTCGAGCATGAATAGTCAAGTTTGTTACTGTGGTATGACAACCTCGAGCATGAATAGTAAAGTTTGTTACTGTGGTATGACAACCTCGAGCATGAATAGTAAAGTTTGTTACTATGATATGACAACCTCGAGCATGAATAGTCAAGTTTGTTACTATGATATGACAACCTCGAGCATGAATAGTAAAGTTTGTTACTGTGGTATGACAACCTCGAGCATGAATAGTCAAGTTTGTTACTGTGATATGACAACCTCGAGCATGAATAGTAAAGTTTGTTACTGTGGTATGACAACCTCGAGCATGAATAGTAAAGTTTGTTACTGTGATATGACAACCTCGAGCATGAATAGTAAAGTTTGTTACTGTGATATGACAACCTCGAGCATGAATAGTCAAGTTTGTTACTATGATATGACAACCTCGAGCATGAATAGTCAAGTTTGTTACTGTGATATGACAACCTCGAGCATGAATAGTAAAGTTTGTTACTGTGGTATGACTACCTCGAGCATGAATAGTCAAGTTTGTTACTGTGATATGACAACCTCGAGCATGAATAGTATATTTTGTTACTGTGGTATGACAACCTCGAGCATGAATAGTAAAGTTTGTTACTGTGATATGACAACCTCGAGCATGAATAGTCAAGTTTGTTACTGTGATATGACAACCTCGAGCATGAATAGTAAAGTTTGTTACTGTGATATGACAACCTCGAGCATGAATAGTCAAGTTTGTTACTGTGATATGAAAACCTCGAGCATGAATAGTCAAGTTTGTTACTGTGATATGACAACCTCGAGCATGAATAGTAAAGTTTGTTACTGTGATATGACAACCTCGAGCATGAATAGTAAAGTTTGTTACTGTGATATGACAACCTCGAGCATGAATAGTAAAGTGTGTTACTGTGATATGACAACCTCGAGCATGAATAGTAAAGTTTGTTACTGTGATATGACAACCTCGAGCATGAATAGTAAAGTTTGTTACTGTGATATGACAACCTCGAGCATGAATAGTAAAGTTTGTTACTGTGATATGACAACCTCGAGCATGAATAGTCAAGTTTGTTACTGTGATATGACAACCTCGAGCATGAATAGTCAAGTTTGTTACTGTGATATGACAACCTCGAGCATGAATAGTCAAGTTTGTTACTGTGATATGACAACCTCGAGCATGAATAGTCAAGTTTGTTACTGTGATATGACATCCTCGAGCATGAATAGTCAAGTTTGTTACTGTGATATGACAACCTCGAGCATGAATAGTCAAGTTTGTTACTGTGATATGACAACCTCGAGCATGAATAGTCAAGTTTGTTACTGTGATATGACAACCTCGAGCATGAATAGTCAAGTTTGTTACTGTGATATGACAACCTCGAGCATGAATAGTCAAGTTTGTTACTGTGGTATGACAACCTCGAGCATGAATAGTCAAGTTTGTTACTGTGATATGACAACCTCGAGCATGAATAGTAAAGTTTGTTACTGTGATATGACAACCTCGAGCATGAATAGTAAAGTTTGTTACTGTGATATGACAACCTCGAGCATGAATAGTCAAGTTTGTTACTGTGATATGACAACCTCGAGCATGAATAGTCAAGTTTGTTACTGTGATATGACAACCTCGAGCATGAATAGTCAAGTTTGTTACTGTGATATGACAACCTCGAGCATGAATAGTCAAGTTTGTTACTGTGATATGACAACCTCGAGCATAAATAGTCAAGTTTGTTACTGTGATATGACAGCCTCGAGCATGAATAGTCAAGTTTGTTACTGTGATATGACAACCTCGAGCATGAATAGTCAAGTTTGTTACTGTGATATGACAACCTCGAGCATGAATAGTAAAGTTTGTTACTGTGATATGACAACCTCGAGCATGAATAGTAAAGTTTGTTACTGTGATATGACAACCTCGAGCATGAATAGTAAAGTTTGTTACTGTGATATGACAACCTCGAGCATGAATAGTAAAGTTTGTTACTGTGATATGACAACCTCGAGCATGAATAGTCAAGTTTGTTACTGTGATATGACAACCTCGAGCATGAATAGTCAAGTTTGTTACTGTGATATGACAACCTCGAGCATGAATAGTCAAGTTTGTTACTGTGATATGACAACCTCGAGCATGAATAGTAAAGTTTGTTACTGTGATATGACAACCTCGAGCATGAATAGTCAAGTTTGTTACTGTGATATGACAACCTCGAGCATGAATAGTCAAGTTTGTTACTGTGGTATGACAACATCGAGCAGGAATAGTCAAGTTTGTTACTGTGATATGACAGCCTCGAGCATGAATAGTCAAGTTTGTTACTGTGGTATGACAACCTCGAGCATGAGCTCAGTGAAAGGAATCAAACCGAGTTTGTTGAAGGTTCAAGTCGACTGATATCTAGAAAGCGGTGTATAGAATACAATTCATACAAATAGTTTATTAACCCTTTCGCTGCCACAGTCAAAAACATCGATTTGTACTACCAGTGTAAGCCCAGATCAGCTTGAATATGGTTACAGAACCCTATTGCAAAAGATAGCCTGATTGGCAGAAAAAGTCCCATGCCTAATGCATACATAAGCCTCGTTTTGAATGGATGAGATACTAGGTGGAACATTCAATTGTGTTTTCTTGAATTTGTTATTTATTTCTGATTATTATTTAACATGAAGTGCGTGATTTTCATAATTTTTTTTGGGGATTCCCTCAAATTGTAGGGTCATGACCTTCGGACACATAAAAGTGGCATTAAAAATAGTTCCTTTTTACGTGTATCTAAGTTGTATCTGAGCAGCAGAGTAAGCAAAATAAAGCCTGAGTTTTTTGTTTACATGTCAGATCTCGGAAAACATTAAACAGTAAGTCTATGGAAAATGCATTAGTGGTCTATGACCAAATATTGTGCAGTCTGATTAGGGTTTACACTGTTCGAAACTCATGCATATGCGCATTAAGAATTTTTTCCATAACACTTATAATAGCACCGGAAGGTTTGAATTAAAATTTTAGCAGACGACATTTGAAATTTGGTGGCAAAAGGGTTAATTAATTAAGTCGATGTATAATGGGCGTTTCCCCTTAAAGATATACATATTTATCTGAAAATAAACAGTATCTGATATATGTGTTATATATGCCATGTATACCTGCATAACTTGTTTCGGATCATGTATTTGACTTGCGTAGATGGTATACGGAGGCGATGCTGGTTTAAGCGACGAAATAACCTGTATGATGAAAAGTAACAAGGCTGTCAATATACGCTTCAATAGTTTATTTTTTGTTTTGTTTGGTGTTTATTCCTGGGTATTCCTGGGTTGAACCAGTACTGAACACCTCCCGCCATCCAAGCTTTTATAACCTATATGATAAAAGGTAACTCGGGTTTCAGTCGAAACAAGGCAACAGTTGGCTTAACCTATCAAGCAAATACTTTTTAAATAAACTTTTGTAATACATCACCTGCCTTGTATAACTTACTTTTTATTTGGATCGGACTGATAAAATATTTCATATAGCTTGCGTTTATATAGAACCGATATTTCATAATATACACACCAATGCAAAAAGTGTAAGAATTTGAACTGAATGAGAGCGTACAACTTTTAAAAGAGGCTGAGTTAAAAGATGCATGCCTCTTTAAGATGCATGCCTCTTTAAGAAGTTATAAAAGTTACTCTAATATATACTCACATCTTGTTGTGTGACGTCATTTCCGGTTCCCAAAAGAAGAATACTTTGGTCCACAGCGAGAATGTTTACCAGTGACTGGGGGTCAGTCATTATCTGCAGATTTACACTCTCACCCGGCTCTGCTTGTTTTGTGTCAAAGTCGATTGAGATCTAGGAAATGTTGTATTTTAGTTATAACGTTTAAATGTAAAGGACATATGATCTGCTCACCGACTGCGTAATAATCATATTGATGATATCGACAAGGGTAACACATTTAAACACCAAGACAATCAGAATACCACTTACTAGCGGGGTAGGGTTAGGCCTTGGAACTACTACTTAAAGAGGAGAACAATGGAATTATATCACTGTGCGTAGCATGTTTTTCTGGTATTTGGAATATCACTTGACAGCTGACGTTGCGTACGGTGTTGGTATAAATTACAAAGCGAACTGCGTTGATTTAGTCATAAATCGAAATATAAATAAAACTATTCATAACTTTTCTATTAAAATGTATTTAAAGTGGTTGTTTTGTATTATTTTAGTTATTTACCACATTTTGTCACAGTAAAGGTAAAAACAAAACAAAACAACTACAGCAAGAAAGAAGTCTGCAATGGTTTATGTTCAAATCCCAGCTATTCACACATTTTTCAACGGTAGTAGACACAATTTCAGGAGAATAATACCGTAGTCAGAATCAAAATCGAAGTTATAACGTCAGTAGCCGCAGTTTCAAAACATCGGCCATTTTTAATCGCCAGGAAAAAATGTACATCGGGAAATTTGGACAGCTGCAACACTAGGAATTTAGAATTCTTATGTAAGTATGGGGATGACATGTATTTCATTAAGATGATATTCAAAAAGTACAAACATGAGCCTTTTCAGTGATATAGATTAATTATTTGGATTAATTCAGATTTTCTGAATTTTCTGAATATTTTTAAAACTGTAGTCATTTTGTCCTATTTTGTAAAATGTACTTTTGGCTAGGTGCATTGACTTGAAAATGGATATAACCAATTAGTTTTGTACCCAAGTCAGTTGCTGTTTTTAAATAAATAATAGGTAAATGAAAAGTTGACAATAATCAGAAAATTATAAAAAACGAAATACAATAATCACATTTTATTAAAACAAATAAAAATTGTCCCACAGTCACCATTTGATGTTTCGTCGTTATAACCACGCATCAAGAGATTATAAATACATGTTGTAATTTAAACATTTAAAATAAACGTGTCTGTTTTCGAAAGATAACTAAGGTTAGTTATTTATCATTATGGTATTTTTAAAACTACTAAATTTTTACAACAAATAATCAATATAAAGTCTAAGATAATAAAATATATGTATATATGTTTAAGTTCATACTTTAGCTATCCTTGTGTATTTGTCCCTCTTAAAAAAAATGCTTACACATATATTATGTCAAATACAACCTGTTTCTTACTTAACACTGATTAACGCATGTCTGCAAGTTACGTTTTTAAATAATATACAAATAATCCACCCTATAAAACAACAACAACAAATTCAATGTTCACGACGTTAATTTGTACCAACACAGCAGCGGAATGGGGTGGACTTGACGGCGGAATGGGGTGGAATACTTCTGAAGAAAACATGGTATACGGCGTACCATTTGGGGGATAGGGTGGTCTGGGATGGTAATACCGTCATCGATATTTTAACCGAATCGTTGTAAAGCATTATGCGGTCCCGCCTTAATTCCATTAAGCGATGGGAAAGCTTATATTCGCAGGATTTTATAACGGATATTTCGACAATAAAACACATTTAAAAACATGTTTACTGAAAAAATGCGATAAGCTGTTTAAAATTACTTATTAAATGTTCTAATTTTACAATATGCATTTTAAGCCGACAGTTTTCATCTCCAAGCCAACCCCGTTTTCGTTTCTTGGAGAGAGTGTTGGATGGGGTATGAACGTTAATACTCGGACCAAGTAAGGAGTATGGATGACGTCAATAACGAGTATATCATACACTTTACTTCAGTCCAAAGCGAGCACATGTAGACGAGTAATATTTAAATAATGTTACCGAATATGACATCATCATCATCAACACTTACTAGTATTAACATTTTTTGACATCATTTGCAGATGTTACAGGTTTACCACCATTAATTACATTAGTGGTTTCATACCTACAGTTAAACATTTTACAGCATAGAGATTCAAAACCATATTCATAATAAGAATTATCTCAGGAACCAATCAAAACACCACAACCTAGTAACACAACTCGGTGTACTCGAGAGAAATTATGCAGCCTATATATAAGACTTATTTTGATATAAAGTATGTAATGCCTAAAATCCGTCGAATTTTGAGGGCGCTATTCTTTACAAATGGGTCGATTTTAAGTTTGATGGTATTCATTTTTGATTTTTGATATACGAACACATTTTAATTTCTCCATTGGCGTATGGGCTTTTGATTTGTATTATCAAGTTGTTGTCGTGCCACGGCTTCCATTAATTTATCAACATAACAGTGTTATAGTTTGTTGGCATGTTTTAGATACAAAATTTAATCACTGGCTTAATAAAAAATTCAACGACGTCAACGTTATAATTTCATAACGTTCTCTTTGCTATGCTATATCTTGCATTTAACACTCTTGCATTTAACATTACTTCACCTGGTTTTTGAAGATATTTGTACCCTCATTCACTTCAAAGTAAAGAGAGTCGGCGTTCCAGATCTGGCCAAGGTTGTCAAAGTAGTAGACGATCAGGTGTCCAAAGGGTTCCATTGTGTGTGACACCGGAAATGATACAAGCGCTGACGTCATTCCCATACCATCAACCTTTCCGGTGTAGACGATCAAGTCGTTGGAAATGACCTAAATTGAAATTTGACAGAAACATCTACAGGTGCATCCAAGGTATATGTGTATGTACAGATTGCCAGCAATGGAGTATTATGAAATTATAATAGCTGGATCCTTAGATATATGTACAACTGACCAAACTATAATAGGTGCAGTGTTAATGTATGCACACCTTACCAAAACATAATAGGTGCACCCTTAAATGTGTGACATATAATGCAACCTTAAATGTATGACATATAATGCAACCTTAAACGTATGACATATAATGCAACCTTAAATGTATGACATATAATACAACCTTAAATGTATGACATATAATACAACCTTAAATGTATGACATATAATACAACCTTAAATGTATGACATATAATACAACCTTAAATGTATGTCATATAATACAACCTTAAATGTATGTCATAGAGTGCAGCCTTAAATGTATGTACAACTTACTAACATATAATAGCTGAAGCCTTTAATATATATTCAACTTGCCAAAATAAAATAGGTGTAGCCTTAAATATATCAACAGCATAATGGTTACGGCACATACTGATTATAAAGCCGACATACTTATGTACAGCGGAAGAAAACAGAATAGGTGAAGCTTTATGCATGTACAACTTACCATAAAGAACAAATCGTGTATTTCGTCTATAGACTGCACAGTAAACGCGGCATTACTCCCCGGCTAAAATAAACAATTTAACAGTGCATTAGCAATGCCACGACATAGTGAGTTGTATTTTGTCTATAGACTGCACAGTATACGCGGCATTGCTCCCCGCCTAAAATAAACAATGTAACAGTGCATTAGCAATGCCACGTCATAGTGAGTTGTATTTTGTCTATGACTGCACAGTAAACGCGGCATTGTTCCCCGCCTAAAATAAACAATTTAACAGTGCATTAGCAATGCCACGTCATAGTGAGTTGTATTTTGTCTATTTTAGCTCTATGTTGGGCCAGTCGGACCAGTAACAGAGGAGTTACGGCTCTTGATTTAGTTAAAAATGCTATATTTTGCCTCGTTAATACGGTAGGGCCTTCATTTTTCATCTGATCTTTACCAAACTTTACCAGATTCTTAAGTTATGGCCCTTGATTTTGTTAAAAAGCTGTTTTTTTACATTTAAATAAATCAAATTTTAAGTATTCACTATTTCGTCTAATTATACTATAGTTTCAATATATTACTGGTGCAATAATATAAAAAATTAATAATATGCAAAACCAACTGGCTTAATACAATTCTTATAATTAACATTAATGATTGAACAAATGCAATAATGTAGAAAATCTAACGTGACGCCGCCAGGTTTTAAAAAATCAAGATTGCCATGTGTCCCTTTAAAGTGATGCTTTTACTAGATGCAGACTAATCGATATACATATACAAAGACAAGAACGATTCATATTCTCATCAAACTATACTGGATGTAGACTAATCGATATACATGTACAAAGACAAGAACGATTCATATTCTCATCAATTTATACTGGATGTAGACTAATCGATATACATGTACAAAGACAAGAACGATTCATATTCTCATCAAACTATACTGGATGTAGACTAATCGATATACATGTACAAAGACAAGAACGATTAATATTCTCATCAAACTATACTGGATGTATACTAATCGATATACATGTACAAAGACAAGAACGATTAATATTCTCATCAAACTATACTGGATGTAGACTAATCGATATACATGTACAAAGACAAGAACGATTAATATTCTCATCAAACTATACTGGATGTAGACTAATCGATATACATGTACAAAGACAAGAACTATTAATATTCTCATCAAACTATACTGGATGTAGACTAATCGATATACATGTACAAAGACAAGAACTATTAATATTCTCATCAAACTATACTGGATGTAGACTAATCGATATACATGTACAAAGACAAGAACTATTAATATTCTCATCAAACTATATATTTAATTGTGCCATGTCTAACATGTGTTTCGGTGAAAGTTCTGTTAACATGTATACATATACAGTTCACGCTTGTCCAGCCACTTATTTACAATTCAAATTCTACAGTAGTGTGTTTTTATTTTATGATATCAAATTGTGACGGAACAACGTACCACGCCTTCTGGAATATTTTACATTGTAACATATTCCATTTGCAGCCTAAAAGACTTAAACTAACACATCTCAACTCATATCAAACAATTTATTCATAAAAACTGACCACGCAGTGGCCTGTGAAGATTACTATATGTTTGGCAAGAATGGTCACAGCCTTAAAATGCATTGAATGGAAACGGAATCCCAGCGGCCTGACAATCGATACGTTCAACCCCACAGTTGCCCCAGGTATGCCAATAAACAATTGCGGCACATAGGCCTTACGCGTCAGTTGTTTATGTCCCAAACTTTATGCGACAGACTGTTTAGCTTTATAAATGCGGCCCCTTGGCCATACTGTAAATAATGCGGCTCTTTTACCATGCGGCAAGGTTTCTCGACAGTAATCTGTTGCGGCAAAGCTTTTGCCCTAATGCGGCTTATGGCCCTATAACAATGCGGCAATTTGGCCATGCGGCAATATTTCATGCCAGTCATTTTCTTGCGGCAAAACTTGCCCTAACTAATGCGGCTATTTCTTGCCAGTAATTTCTGAATGTGGGTTTTTCGCTGCGGCAATACCTTCCCCTGCTATCTTGAGATTAGTAAAAATTCGCTCTAAAGGAAGAACAAGTTCCCAGAATAATTGGGATCTAGCCAGTTAGATTGAATTTTTTAATTTGCGGCGAAACATCTACAGCCTGACAATTAAGAAGCCCAATCCTACTGGAATCCAAAATTATTAAATATAATTAATGCCAGTAAAATATACCATATTGCCAGGAGAGATAGTTACTGCCCTAATAAAATACTGTGACTGCCGACCGCCAGAATTCCGCCACGAAAACTGACTGTTTGAATGTACATGAAAAACAGGCTGTTGACCCCCAATTCTAGGCGGGCTATCTATTGAAATACTAATTTATCCGTTGTCAAGAAAGTTTCGATTGCACCCTGTAGCGTATGAAGAAATAGATCATTTCCCACATCAGATAGATGGCAGCCATCTCGTGGATCCGACCGAAAAAACCCCGGCGTATCAAATGTTATTGCATGCGCAATTACTCTACCCTTTGGCGACAACTTGGCTGCTTCTCTACCCAAACGATTGACACGTAATCGTTTGCTGTCCAAAGCTTTCAATGATGAATCAGGCCATGAACATTTATAATTGAGTCTGGGTAAAATTTCAGACCAAGCAATCAGAGTGCTAGGAAAAGTTCGATACAAATATCTAACATCCCGCCTGACTAAACGACACATTTTTTGAGCTGAAGTTCCTAAAACATCATTTCCCCCACAGTGTAAAATAATCAAAGCTGGCGACCTTTTACGGAGACTTATCCATTGAAGTTGCTGACGAAAAGTGCTTTTCCCCGGCTTATCATGCCAAGTTTGACCCTTGGAGCCCTGCCAGATCAAATTGACGCCCAGTTTCTACAGGTTTAAATTGCTCCTGCTTCTATACAACGCCCTCTGTTCAGCCCAGTAGATCAACGAATCACCCACCAGAAATACATCTGTAAATAAACAGAACCGATTCATTTACTGGTAAATACTAACAACGGATATACTTCCTATATGCATTACTTTGCCATCTCCCCATCGCTTGAATTTTACTGCCAGAGACACCATTCATAGCCAAAGTTGTCGCCCTACCTATCCTAAAACTATGGCTCTTGAACTGAGCATTTGCTAGGCCCAAATAATTGATAGCCTTTGATAATACCCCACAGAACTGACTTCTAATCACTGGGCTTGCATTAGCATGTCTAAATAAAATACCCTGTGCCCTCGACCTTACGGACATGTAAGCGCGCAATGTGTGTACAGGGCAGATAGATTCATCATGATAAGCTTTTAATTGAAGGTAGGTAGGATCGCCACCTTGATTATTCTTGGACTTCCTTATACGCACTATGATATGAGGACGCCTGGGATCAATTTGAACATCCTCAAACCTCAGGGCGTACCCTTCCTGCTTAGAGTCTGTGTAAACCAGCTCACCAACCCGCAATAAACCAAAATAAGCAAGACTAAATGCAGCTTTGAACAAAGATATCTCGAAATTATCATAGCAAACTATAGATAAGGCTCCACTAATGTTTTGCAAAATGTCCAAAGTAATCGGGGCTCTAACATATTTTCTCCCCTTTAGGCGTCGGCAACCCTCTAGCATTTTTTTAACAATAAAGAAATCTGTCGGGTCAGGATAATCGTGCAGCTTGTGGAAATAGCTTAAAGCAGAAATGTGTGTGGATACTGATGATGGAGAATAACCTTTGTGTAAACAAAAGGAAATAAACCAAGTCACATGATCTACTTGCACAGGCCATGTATTGTCTAAAGCGTAGCTTGTTCTAAAAGCGGTGAACTTATCTATCGCCCCTTTGTACACAGACTGTGTGTTACTCGACACACTCGCAGCTACGATACGTTTCACCCCTGACTGAATATGCTGAAAAGATGGGTTGGCACCGGATATGGTTCTGGCTCGGCATCTGGCACCAATCGACGAAATTTCTGAACCTGTAATCGTGAGAGAGCATCCGTTAAGACATTATTCTTCCCACATATATGCTTAGCCTTCATCGCAATGTTATACTTCAAACACTGTAACGTTAAGCTTCTAACAATGGCCATCACATCGTCTGATTTCGACGTCATATTATTCAAAATATGGACTACAGCCTGGTTGTCTGATCGAAAAAGAATTTTCTTGTCCCTCAGAAAATCCCCCCATACTACTATACAAGCTAAAATTGGAAAGATTTCCAAAACCGTGATATCTCTTGTGAGCTGTTTTTCATGCCAGACTTCAGGCCAGCTACCATACATCCACTGTCCACTGAAAAATGCACCAAACGCAATACCGGAAGCATCGTTGAAAAGCTGCACATCCTCATTTGTAACCCAATATCTCTCATGAAAAACTGAAACACCATTAAAATTATCAAAAAATTCAAACCACATCTTTAAATCGGCCTTCATGCTCTTCGTCACATGCAAACGGTGAAAAGGCTTGGTTAAACCTTTTGTTTGGTTTATCAACCTTCTGATAAAAGGCCTACCCGGGAGTACGGCCCTGCAAGCGAAATTTAGCACACCAATGAAAGACTGCATAACCCTTAATGATGTTTTCCCTAACAAAAGCATAGCACCAATTTTCTTCCTAATTTCTACCAGTTTTTCTGCAGGAATTTTCACTATCATCAATTCGGAATCTATTTCCAAACCCAAGAATACCAAAACCGTTGTAGGCCAAATGGTTTTGTCCGCAGCAATAGGGACTCCAATTTCTTCGGCTGTGTTAAAAAATACCTGCATAATATGCCTGCAATCATCCGTATTCTTTCGCCCAGCATGCAGAAAATCATCAACGTAATGCTTTAAGTTCCCTACTGGAGATCTATACTTTACCAAATATTCTATGAAAGTAGAAAACTTTTCAAACAAAGCACAGCTCACAGAGCAACCCATTGCCAACATTTTGTCTACATAATATTTGTTTTGAAACATAAAACCTAATTGGTCAAAATCTGATGGTACTATGGGTAACAAACGAAATGCGGACTTGATATCTGTTTTACCCAATAAACAACCTCTTCCCATGTCTTGCACCATGTGAATTACTTCATCAAAACTCATATACTGTACAGAGCAAAACTCAGGGTCGATATTGTCGTTTACAGAAGACTTGTCGGGATAAGACAGATGATGGATGAGACGAAATTCACCAGGCGTATGTTTTGGTATCAAACCAATTGGGGACACGCGTAAAGTGGATATTGGTCTTTCTACAAAAGGGCCAGCAACTCTGCCTTCGAAAACTTCTTTGTCAATTTTTGATTTTGCAATATCGAAATGCTCCTTAATTGACGGTAAATTGTTGCACTGAGTTGGCAACCGGGAACCCGTGTAGTGTAAATAAAAACCAAACTCAAAACCATCAGCTAATTCCTGTGCTACCTGCGTATTGTCATATAACTTTAAAACTTCTTTTAATGGCTCAATTTTTATTGGTGTTTTCCCTAAAGAAAACAAATTTGATTTACCATCTGCCTCTGAAACTACCCCGTGATCGAAAACTTCTTGCTCCGGCATGAAATCTACCCCTGAAGCTCCGAAAATTAGACATTCCCCTTCCAATACCCGAAATTTGACGGTTACCACTCTGTTCGCATCGCACCATGCCATGTGTTTTGCTACCACAGAGCTCGCATGCATGCGTGTAACGACATCTCACCCATTTACAAGAACCCATATTGAAACCCCTACACATATTAGCAGACCCACTTGGTGCATTGGAAATCACAGGTGGACTTGGACTGCTCATTATGCGCATCCACAGATCAGCATTTATTGTGCCCCACGATTTTAGAGAGACCTCCTGTCGCATTCGAAACTGCTCGTCATATTTCGACCAAGCCATGCCCTTTCCTGCCGCCTCTCTTATAATAGACATGTATTTCAACAGTTGCCCTGCTTTTGCGGGACATTTTTGAATGTAAACATCCATGAACAATATAAACATGTCAGTCCACTGATGATTGACGTTATTTTTGACCTCGATTCTTGAACGTTAACCTCAAGTTTTCCCTCATTATTTAGAATCAGAGCATTGCTCTCCGATGTTGAGACATGGCTGTCTGAAAGACATGCCAAATTTATGTATTCATTGCCTCAAATTCGCCTTTTGATTCTGATACTGACTTGAGCAGACAAGCCATCCTCGGGCAACTGTAACATTCCCGATGGCCGTGTTTCCATCAATCCCAGTGCCTTAAATGGATCAAAATCCATACCCTTAGCCTTGCTACTCCTTTTCCCCGATCATCTCCGTCATCCTCGTCCTCAAGCAGCAACAGCCTTTCTTCTTCGTCATCCGAATCCGCCCCTTCGCGCATTTTTCGTTTTGGCGGTTGATCGTCATGACTCTCTTTCCCCACCTTTCTTTTCAACATCGGCCGATCATCCGATTGTTTGCCATTGTCCTTCGACTGCTTGTTGTCCCTCTTGACACGCTTTGCATTTTTTCTTGGTTTTCCCCTGCCCGACATCACGATCAATTAAGATTTTATTTAAATTATTCTGCCTTGATTTTTACTTTATGTTAATCTTGGCAAACCGGAAGTAGAAGAGAAAGCGGAAGTAGAATTAATTGCGAGCATCAGATCAAAATACCAAAGTACTGAAAGCAGCACAATTAACAATTTGATCCAAAATAAATGAGATTATTGAATAAACAATAATCCTTCTTATCTTGAATAACATGTCTCCATAAACAGACCTAACAATTAAAATAATATACTGAACCAAACAGCTAACGCACCAGTAGACAATACCTTTAATATCTCAAAAAATAACAACCAATAAATCAAAACAAATTTCATTTTGAACGAGAAAAATATATTGTCAATAACGACTGTAAATTTAAAAAAATCATTCAAATCACCTGTCTCCAACGGTACCAGTCGGCATATAATAAGTTCATACATTAAAGGTATTGTCTACTGGTACGTTAGCTGTTTGGTTCAGTATAGATCCAGCACGTTTTTAACTATTACTAATATTATACTAATTTTTCATTGTATATTAAATTATGTTTATGGTCATTGTCCACTAGTTATGTTATAAATGGTATTATGTTCAAGTTTTCAGTGCAAAAATCTTGTGTTTTTTTACTTTCACTGTAACCTTTTTAATCAAAAAACATTAGACATATAAACTGTTATGTCTAAAGTATAACTGTATTTTTAGCTTAAGTATGAAAAAATAACCCTTAATAATACCAATCTAAAACTTTTAACAGTTTTTTGTCTCTCCTGAAAAGTAGCGATAATGCACTTACATCGTTTTTGCGTTCAACAGACGATATATCCTTTCTCACTTTCTCGGGACGGCTGTCAATAACCCAATAATGTGTTGATGATTAAGTAAACATCATTACATTCAATTCGTGCAATTGTTTAGTCTGGTTCTCTGGCCCACTATAATGTCTGGATGCGCCCTAAAACAATACTTGAATGCGCCTGAATGAGTGAAACATATCGTCAATATAATATTCAACAAAATAGTCTAGGACTAGGACAACGTGAGACAATACTAATTAAAAACAGAAACACTGCCTTACGTTTTTACGTCTTTTATTTTCAACATTTGACAACATTTCAATACACATCGTACGACATATTTTATTGGATCTGATCGAAAGCGAAACTGTTTATTTAATTATTCTCAAATAGTTTTAGGATTCGAAATAAACAAATATCAACATATGCATCTTCTGATCTTACCTTTTAAACGGATTTAGTAAGATAGGCAAGGACACACGTACGCATACACGCAAGCACAAACACGCAAGCACACACACACACACACACGCACCCAATCAAGCACGCAAACAAGCACGTTCGTACGCACACACGCACGCAAGCCGTTTAGTAGCGATAAACACATAGAACAAAACAACATAATAACTATAAACAAAACACAATATCGACAAGTCGACAAACTTAACAAACTTAACGCAACAATTGTGTTGAATAGTTTTTGTGACTAACCACACACACATCATGTAAATTATTTTGCCTTGATTTTTCCAACTTCCATATAAAAAATGAATTTGTCGTGTTGCATGATATTTATGCACACTAGTTTTCAAGTTTTTGTTTTGTGTGTTTTTTTTAACTCGGCATAATTTTAATATAATAATATGTTCGTCTTATTTAGTCTATGATTGTCGAATGAACAAATGTATAAAAACCTAAGCCGAATGCCATTACATGACGACATTTTCATCGTAATCAATTTCACTGCTGTTTATTACGTTCAGCGTGAATATCCGTCATCGGCGGTCGAACATATATGTCAGACAAGAACACCATCAGGATATTTACAATGCTACTGAAGTTGAACGCAGATATAGCTTCAATGTACAAAATATGAAATAAGCACAACAATGCATAAACACGAGACACCAAACAATGAATCCTGTAAACACCACACTGCAGCAGCAGCCGAGACGTTTTGACGCTGCACGCATGGACGGGGATAAACACTAAGGCTTTATTTCTGACGTTTCCCGCATACCGATACGTTTAAGTATCGTTCGTGCATACAATGTCAAAGGTCAGTGGTCTAAAGTTGCTAGCACTATTAAATTGTTACTGTACTTCGGCATACGCTAAATTATCGTGACTGTTGTGTTCGCCCGTCGCTTCACTTTCCTCATGTGCCTCTTTGGCTGGATTATCCGAACCCACGTAACCACTGGATGATTCGGGTCCAATGAACTCTTCAATTTTTCTGTCGGTAATTCCGCTTCTACAAGTATCCTTATTCCTTCGTGCGGATGATGAACTTGTGGAATCACGTGACGCGATGATGCGCGCGCATCCACGGAATAGCGAGACGTACGTTTTGTAGAAATTTCGGTTGAAAACCATATAGATGATGAAATTGATAGACGAGTTGACCATTTCAAACAGAAGGGAAATATCGCTAAGGGCTAAAAATAGGTTGTGGTACGTCCCGAAGAACTGGAATCCATCCACTGTTGTCGATACCAGAAGGAGAATGTCGCCGGGAACCAGGCATATTAGAAAGATAATGGAGACTGACAGTAACAAGCGGGTTATCTTTCTTTGCTCTTCTTGTCGTTTGGAATCTACTTGCGAAACGTTTTTCTGAAATTGCCGACTTTGTCCAAGAATAGCAATAATTGCAATGTTCACAAATAAAACTACCAGAACAGGTATGTAACGAAAAACTATGGGCAAAAAGTACTCATTGTAGATTTTCAATGCATCGACGTTGTTTAGGGCGAAGTCCGTCTGGGATATGTAGGGGGTATCTCCGAAGTACGTGTGTGTGTATTGAACCGGAAGAACTGCAAGACAGCCGAACACGATGACGTAACAAGCTATTACAGTGATCCTCATTCTTGTCTTCGTGACGAGGGCGTGAACCTGGAGTGGTTTCGCAACGGCAATGAGGCGCTCTATCGATATGACGACCACTAGAAACGTCGATACACGACTGAACGCCGTCTTCAAGTAAAAAATCCAGCCAAAATTTACGGCGTTAAAAACATTGGACAAAGCTGGGTCGAATATTTTAATGATTCCAGTAGACTTCCGGAGCATGTTCGTCACGAGAAAGAACGTATCGGAAAAGGCGAGAGCAATCAGAACAATCGAGGTCGTTGAATCGCGCAGTTTCTTCTGTAGCATGACTACCAGGCTAAGTATATTGCCGGTAACGCCGAATATTGTGATAGCGGGAAAGACGAAACACTGCAATACGAATGCAACTTCGTCTGACATCTCTTTCGTCATAATATTTGAAGGGTTGCTCCATGGAAAGTAGACGACTGCCTGTACCCTGTTAGTCAAGTTGCCATTGTCAGATGTTACGTTCGTGATATTGGTCAAATTCAACATCGAGGTAGTGACGTTCTCAAATAAGGGGCTCCCCTCTTCTGTCGCCATATTGAGGTTATCTAGATGCTGCATTAACACGAAGATCTGAAAGTTTAAAATAAATTTCGATTAGACACTAACAATTTATTGACTAGACAATTAGTATGTGTTCAGTTGTATTATAGTACGATTTAAATGTATTTTATTGCATGTTTGTTTACAAGGTTCGCAAACGTGTCGAAGACGCAAGAGAAGAAGACAGCAAAATATTTTAGTAATACTACATAGGTTCAATCCGAACACACTGCTGAGTTATTTGTATACAATGGTTAAATGCCGAACATTAATTAAAACGCCAAACATTAATTAAAACGCCAAACATTAAAACGCCAAACATTAATTAAAACGTGAAACATTAATTAAAACGTCAAACATTAATTAAAACTCTATTCATTAATTAAAACGCCATACATTAATTAAAACGTCAAACAATAATTAAAACGCCAAACATTAATTAAAACTCCAAACATTAATTAAAACGCCATACATTAATTAAAACGCATTAATTAAAACGCCATACATTAATTAAAACGCCATACATTAATTAAAACGACAAACAATAATTAAAACGCCAAACATTAATTAAAACTCCAAACACTTATTAAAACGCCATACATTAATTAAAACACGAAACATTAATTAAAACGCCAAACATTAATTAAAACTCCAAACACTTATTAAAACGCCATACATTAATTAAAACACGAAACATTAATTAAAACGCAAAACATTAATTAAAACGCCATACTAAGCAGTCTGATTCCGCATTATGAGTGGTTCCCGGGTAAGAATAGACCATGCTTATCCCGACAGAGTGTTAAAATCGCCCCGAATTAATGTCTATTTAACTTTTGTTTTCGTTTTCATTAATGGTCTGTATCATCATCAGGTGCTACTTGAGTGGTGGCAGAAAAAATGATAGTGACACCAGCGGAATGATAGTGACACCAGCGAAATGGTAGTGACACCAGCGAAATGATAGTGACACCAGCGAAATGGATTGTTAACAACAGAATTTGCGGTCCCATTCTGCATGTTTCTTTCTCGATTTAAATGAAGGGTGGTCATAAAACGTTCATTTATATTGACGCCATTGGTGCGCCGTAAACCCCATTTCAACTCAACTGCGCATTACGGATTGCGCATGTCTTCTACGTATAGTCATAAGTTTAAGAGGTTGACTTTGTCGACGCGATGAACGTCAGAGTGCACATATCATGCTGTTTTCTCTCGGCAGCTGAGTGGGGGAGGATGAACAGATTGAATCGAAATGGAGAGGCAAACAAACATTGTGATTGGAAAGTCTGGCAAAATTATGATAAGATTACGCAAAACTGGAGCGTGTACATACTTAATACACCTGTTGGAAAATGTGTTGTAGTTGTAATTTAATTTAAACACATATACATATATATATATATATATATATATAAATAAAAACTCTAGCAATTATATTTATGCCGTAGCTTTCGGCCTTGCGGCCTTCCTAAATATTTTACATTGATTAATACTGGTTCTCTCCAGGAATACATCGACAGTGATCAGCATAAGTTGCAAGAATGTGTTTCGCAATCATTGTGAATTAATTATTTTGCTCAAGGTATATAACATGGTCACGGCGAGTATCGAACCCACGACCTCTCGATCTGAAGTCCGACACTCTACCACTGGATCACGTGTAGTAATATATGACAGAAGAGGTCATTGTACAAGTGGCAAAGAACTGTTAACTTGCAAATGAAGAGATTTCAATTTCATATCACAGTTTGCGGTAGCTCCACTCATGCACACCTGAAGAGTTGCCTAACACGCTGGACTTCGTTGGAGACAGGTCTTTAGGTCCACGCCTGAAATGCCTACACCCGGTGACTGGCGGTAGAAGATGGACCCACAATTAACATACATGTATGTCGGACTGGATAAAACTGTCACAGACATCAGAGTATTGCAAGCAATTTCTTATATGTGGATGTCCAAGAGACAAGGGTGTGGCAGACGATGTAATTCATAACTTTCACATGACATCATCAAAATAATTTGACCAATCAGTGATCAATAAAATAAAAGACCTCCACATTCTGGTAGGGGGTAAACTCGGTGTTTATCGTTGGTGCTCAACTGACTTTAGCCCTTTATAAAACTAGTTTGTAGTGATAATTATATTAATAATATTTATTTTTTGTGTACATCTATGTATCTTCTTTTGGTATTGTCCGATTTTAAAACACCAATATGGATAGATTTAATTTTAATCAAGGTCTAATTTTTCATTTTTCAAATAGAGTTTGAGGATAAAGTCCGAGTAAACCCTTTATTTTCACCTACTGAATATCTCAACCTACCGGAAGTTGACCAGATGTGAAAGTTATGAAGCGTTGAAGCAGAATTACATCATACAACTGTTTGACAATGTGCGAATGTGTGAGCGGGTGGGTGACTGTGGCTGTATCTTCCGTACGGAATCCATTAACATTAACATTTGTTTGGTTTTCTTTTCTCTTAGTGTCATGTTATTTTTGTTTATTCAGTAATGATTGTATTTTAACGGTCTTCATTAGATTACACACAACTGACGGATTCTGATAAATCGGAGATGAGAAAGACAGTCTTTTTAAAAAAAAATACTTTTATTCAAATATTTTGTATACCAGCATGTACACTTATATATATATACAATCACTCACAAACATATGCTGGGGAAAATATAATAGAAACAGGTCAAAGAAGATATTTAAATTACAAGTTAAACAAAAAGACTTCCTTTGGTCTAAACATTGAATACACATTTCACATTGATTCTTAATGTGTTTAAACAATCGTATTAGTGTATTCTTTGAATACATATATTCAAAAAATAGAAAATAGACGCAAAACCTGTTTCTTTTGAGTTGTTGCAAAAGGTACAAAAGTTCAGTTTCTGACATATTGCATTGATGTAATTTCGCATTAGTGAACAACATACGATGACGTGTTTTGAAGTGAAGACTTTGGAGGTAAGCCTATAGCTTATTTTTTAAAGAAATTGTTGATTCAGAAATGTCTAATCTTCGTTTTCAAAGTTTATTCCGAGTACTTTGTTCCATTTTTCTTGTGAGTCATAGCTATGTAGTTCTACGTTTATTCATTTTAAGAATTCTTCATAAAACGTTTCTTTTACTCTTTTTTGTGTGCTAATTTTAGCTTGTGAATACATTTTTTTAAAGAATGTTCAATTCCAGCTTTACTCTTAACACGTAGTTTGCATTTATTAGGGACTGCATTGGTTAGTCCATAGTAAGCTGTAAATGGAATTCGTGCATCGTTTTTGTTTGAGAATAATTTGAGAATCATTAAAATATAAGAAATCACAACGTTCGTTTACCAGATCTTTAATAAACAACACTATTTTTGACTAACACTTTAAGAGTTTAGTTCCAGCTTAAGATTTGAATAATCTGAGATATTCTCATTCTATAATAATGCTTTGCTACATATTTCATGTGTTTGACTGTCCGAGATATAAAAAACGTATATTCTTTGCTGCCTGAGATATACATACTTTGCCTTCTTTACTGCATATGATATACATATTCCATACGCTTTTCTGTCTAAGATATACATGCTTTATATGCTTTGAAGCCTGAGATATCCATGTTTTTTATTATTTGCTGCATGTGATATATATACTTTATATGCTTTTCTGTCTAAGATATACATGCTTTAATATCTAGGATATACATGCTTTATATGCTTTGATACCCAATATATACATGCTTTGTATTCTTTGCTGCATGCCATATACATAATTTATAGGTTGATCTAAGATATACATGCTTTATATGCTTTGATGCCTGGGATATACCTGCTTTATATACTTCGATGTCTGAGATATACATGCTTTGTATTCTTTGATGCCTGAGATATGCTCTATATGCTTTGATGTCTGAGATGTACTTGCTTTGTATTCCTTGATGCCTGAGATATACATTCTCTATATGCGTTGATGCCTGAGATATACATGCTTTGATGCTTGAGATATACATGCCTTGTATTCATTGATGCCGGAGATGTACATTCTTTGATGCTTGAGATATACATGCCTTGTATTCATTGATGCCGGAAATGTACATGCTTTGATGCTTGAGATATACATGCCTTGTATTCATTGATGCCGGAGATGTACATGCTCTATATGCTTTGATTCCTGAGACATACATGCTTTATATGCTTTGATACCTGAGATATAGATGCTTTATATGATTTGATGTCTGATATATACATGCTGTATATGACTGAGATATACATTCTTTATATGCTTTGATGCCTAAGATATACATGCTGTATATGATTTGATGTCTGATATATACATGCTGTATATGACTCAGATATGCATGCTTTATATGCTTTGATGCCTGATATATACATGCTTTATATGCGTTGATGACTGAGATATACATGCTATATATGCTTTGATGCCTGATATATACATGCGTTATATGCGTTGATGACTGAGATATACATGCTTTATATGATTTGATGCCTAAGATACACAAACGTTTTAATTATGATTTGATGCCGCAGTTATAATTACCTAATATGTGTTGTTGTATGAGGCATACACGCTTTATGTATTCATGGTCCGAGACATACATTTTTATGGGTATGCTGTCTAAGATATGCTCATGCTTTTCTGCCTTTAAATATATATACTTTATGTGGGTTTTCTGCCTGATATAGACTTATATTATATGATCTTCTGCCTGAGAAATCATTTGCTGCCTGAGATATACATACGTTGTATCTTTTCTGTCTGACAGACAATACTGTAAGTGCTTTTCTGTGTGAGGTATACATATGTTATATGCTGTTCTGCTGAGAGATACATACTCTATATTCTTTGTTGACTGAGATATAACAAGAAAAGTATAACGCGTGCGTTATATTTAGACGATTTTTAATAATGGGTTAGTTTGTGGAGGCTTTGTTCTAGTCACATACCTATAGTCGTCAATATGGAGATGACAGGAAGGTAAAGTGAAGAATTAAAAGATACTGTATGAATACAGAGACGTTTTTATTTGATCATAGGTATACATTATTATGCATGTTAAAGGGAACATATTCAAGTATTTTCAATTAAACGATTTACACCTGAGCTATTACAAAAGGAATTTCAGTGACCATGCTACAATATAATATAAAAGTCATATTTACTTGAATTTTACATGTGAATATCATATGGGCCATATTTATGTTCCTGTTTTAGTTGAGGGCTGGCGTGGCGCAGTCGGTAGCGCGGCAGATTTGTAACCGGAGGCCCCGGATTCAATCCTCCGTGGTCCACTGAGTTTCGTCGGTGTGTTCTTGGGCAAGTCACTTTCCCTTAGCCTCGTCCGTCGGATGGGGACGTAAACCGGGCGGTCCCGTGTATCGGTCTATCCTCCGAGCACGTTAAAGACCATAGGAATCAGATCGATAATAAGAGTAGGACACGGTTCCCGGATTCCTATGTATCATTCCCCCCTCTCTGGAGCGGCTCTAAATAACCTATACTGTGTTGGTAAGCCGTTAAACAACATTCAATTCAATTCATGTTTTAGTTGCATTCAGGCTCAAAACCGCTTCGAATATAAATGGGTGCCCTAACGTCTAGGGTAAAAATTAAAATAGATGCCGAAATTGTTTGATGCCGAAACGTCTCAAAACCGCTTCGTAGTTGCCGTTAAGGCAATCATCTTTGCATTTTAAATGAATTACAAGTGATCTTATAGAAAATACTTAACTTCTTTACTTCTTTACTCCATTATAATACTCAAATATAAATGGGCGCCGAAATGTCTAGGGTAAAAATTAAAATAGATGCCGAAATGGTTTGATGCCGAAACGTCTAGGTGTCGATTCGTCTAGGTGTCGAAATGTTTTGGTGCCGAAACGTCCTGAATCGATCTTGCTCACACAGACGCAAAAACTTGAGAATTGTCTGCATTTATTAATAAGCATTTTTCATGTACTGATCATTGGGACCCTGATTAGACTAATATATATACTATCGGTGTGAAACCACTAATTATTTTCCCTATAGACACCAATGTTAAAGTGTCACATATTAATGATTTGCTGCAAATTCAACTCAAGTATGGATAATGCAGCAGTGTAATGTTCATATAGAAAACTAATTTTCCACTAGAAAAATCACCAGAAAAGGTGGGGTCACAAGACATGTAAGAAAGTTCTTGTTTATTTACTAAACAGGTCAAGGGTACAGCTGTTTTCATTGATTGACTGTTTTCATTGCTCACAAAGTGTCAATCGTGAACGCTCGGCCAATTTTTCATGTAAATAAACTATTGATGGAGCAATCGGCTAAATGATATTGCAAAATATTGAAGATAACTTTGATTTTGAATGCAAATTCGTTTTGGCGGGAATCTGACTCGCGTCACGCTAGTATGACGTAACCAATAAGGAAACCTGCGTAATACATTCGAGTCATGCTGCGAAGCAGTGTACGAGATGTTGCGAATGACAAAGTGTAAGCACTGAGTCGAAATTTCGAAAATGTTCATCAGTGATCCAGTAAAAGCTATTAATACGCTTCCTATACAAACAACTACAAAATCGAATAGAAATGGGCAGTTTCCCTATACTTATAATGCCCATTTCCATCCAAAAATGAGGGATTACTTTTTATTATAGGAACTACATTCGATACACCTCGGAGGTGTACATGTAATTAGTGGTGGTAATCCTATATACACAATAGTTTTCGTCTAGGTAAACTTTATATATATTGCTGCTAGAAATATACATACTATATACTTACGTTTAGATGTCAGATATAATTACTTAATATGTTCTGATACTTGAGATACTTCTTGTTATGCATTGGTGCCTGAGATATGCTAGCTGAGATGTATTAGTTTAGAACATGTGTTTGCTGGAATACACTTTAATACTTTATGTGTGACTTTTGTGATGTAATCACTTTGTGCTTCTTTGAAGCTCTCTGATATAGTCCACTTTAATACTTTATGTGTGACTTTTGTGATGTAATCACTTTGTACTTCTTTGAAGCTGTCTGATATAGTCCATACGTAGAATATTAGTTATTAGGATTCTTGACAGGGGACATGGGCTCACATTCCCTGCCTGGAAATTATATTCACCCGAGCCGTTAGGCGAGGGGGAATATATATTTCCAGGCAGGGAATGTGAGCCCATGTTCCCTGTCAAGAATCCTAATAACGAATTTGTCATACTTCAAAGTTGTAACCATTTATTTAAGAAAAAAAAGCCAAACAAACGATTTCATTTTTATTGCGCCAATTTTTCCGTAACGTGCCTCAATCTAGACGTTGTTTACTTTCGTGACGTCATCGCTCTAACGTCGTTAAATTTAGCGGATTTTTTAAATAAAATAAACGTATTTTGTCACTATGTTAATGTTTTATTATCTGTAAAATTGCCAAAATAATACACTTACGATTATTTCAGACTTTTACACATAGTGGAAAGCGCAGAAAAGCGATAGGAAGGAAACAATCGGCGGTTTCCAAAACGAATCGGCAACGTTATCGTCGCCATTTTGTTTTTGTGTATTTGAGTAATGGGGTTCGTCCTATGTTCACGTCTCGAGACGTAGACATGGGCTCATGTCTACGGCGCATTGACCAATGAAATCCTGAGAAATTTCTTTGCAGTATGACAATGCTTGATATGTTCTGCTTTCTGAGATTTAAAAGCTTTGAGTAGTGATTCCGAGATTCTTTAGAACTTGCTATTCTTCATTGAGTTATACCAATAATATGCCTTATTTTCTGAAATACATTTTTTTTATTTGGAGTTCCCTTTAAGATGTATGTATTGTTTGCATTGCATCTACTTATTTTGTATGATAACTATATCATGAATATGCTTAGATCTTTCTAATTTTTAGCTCGACTGATCAGAGATCAGCAGAGCTTATGCCGTGGTGCGGCGTCCGTCGTCCGTCTGTCCGTCCGTCTGTCCGTCTGTCTGTCTGTCCGTAAACCTTTATTTGTAGCAACTACTCCTCTGAACTACTGGATGGATATTCATGAAACTTAACAGAAATGTTACCCATGAAGTCTAGTGGATCATAGCAAAAATTCATGTTGATCTGAAATCCAAGATGGCCACCAAAGCTAAAAATAAATTTGTAAAAACAAGTTTGTAGCGACTACTACTTGAAAACTGTAAGTGATATTGATATGGGACTTTTTCTAAAATGATCAGCATGACATGATGTTGATCCTAGTCGAATATTATTTTGATTCGACGTTAAACATGGCTGCCAGTGGCCATCTTTGTTTACATAGAGTTTTATAGTAATAATTTGTAGCGACTACTCCTCTGAAACTGCTTGATGGATGTTCATGAAACTTCACATGAATGTTGCTTTTGATGTCTAGTTGATCTAAGAAAAATTTCAGGCTGGCCGGAAATTCAAAATGGCCGCCACGGCTAAAAATAGATTTAAAATAAATAAATTTGTAGCGACTTCTTCTTGAAAACTGTAAGTGGTATTGCTATGGGACATTTTTAAAATAATCAGCATGACATGTAGTTGATCCTTGTCGAAATTTATTCGATACGACTTTAAACATGGCCGCTAGTGGCCATCTTAGTTTACATAGATTTATATAGTTAAAACTTTTAGCGACTACTCCTCTGAAACTAAAATTATCAGCATGACATGATGTTGATCCTTGTCGAAAATTATTTTGAATCAACATTAAACATGATCGCCAGTGGCCATCTTTGTTTACATAGAGTTTGTATAGTAAATATTTGTAGCGACTACTCCTCTGAAACTACTTGGCGGATTTTCATTAAACTTCCCAAGAATGTTGCTCTTGATGTCTAGTTGATCCTAGCTCAATTTCAGGTCGGCCGGAAATTCAAGATGGCCACCACGGACGGCTAAACAGAGTTTTAAAAACAAGTTTGTAGCGACTACTTCTTGAAAACTGTAAGTGATATTGATATGGGACTTTTTCTGAAATGATCAGCATGACAAGATGTTGATCCTTGTCGAAAATTATTTTGATTCGACATTAAACTTGGCTGCCAGTGGCCATCTTTGTTTACCTAGAGTTATATAGTAAAAACTTCAACTTGTAGCGACTACTCCTCTGAAACTACTTGACAGATTTTTATGAAACTTCACAGGAATGCTGATCTAGCTATCAAAATCTATCAGTAGAGCTTCAAGGTCATTGACCTCTTGTTTTTTCCATAGGAGTATTTGTAATTATGTTGATTGAGTTATACCTACTTACAATTGTTGAGGCCTGGTATATTCTTGCTTCATATGGGTTACTGCCTAGGATATATTTACTTTAGGGTGACTCTTTAAAATGTAATTATTACTTGAGGCTTCTTTGATATATTCTCTGCTAAGATACTGAGTATTATGGTCTGAGATGGTATACACGTTAAAGGATAGTGCTACTTTCTAAGGTAATATAATTGTATCTACTGGCTTATGGTGATACTTTGATATATTCTCTGCTAAGGTAATATAATTGTACCTACTGGCTTAAATGCAAGATTATTTAGAGAATTATACTTATATGTGTGGCTTCTTGAGATATACTATCTGACATGACATGCTTCACAATTACTTCAGAATACATTTTTCTTTTTTACAACTGCTGATTACTGTCTCACTATGGTCCCCGTCTTTGTTTATCAACGCTTATGACTAGTATAAACATATTGTCTGTTAATTGTCAGGGTCTTGGTGCAGCAGAAAAACGTATCGATGTATTTAACTACCTAAAAAGTAAAAACCGTCACATTTATTGCCTTCAGGACATTCAATCTACTACAGCAACAGAAAACTTTATTCGCAGACAGTGGGGGAAATGTTTGTCTTTTTAGTTCAGGAACCTCGAATGTAAGAGGTGTTGCAATGCTTTTCAGCAAACACTTAGATTATAAAGTACATTCTCACATATCAGATAACGAAGGTAACTTTCTCATAGCTGACTTAACAGTTGACAATAACAGATTCACACACATCACTTTATATGGCCCAAACAATGACTCTCCCATTTTTTACGACAGTATTTTATTAAAAATATGAACAATTTAAAAACAGTACTCATATAATGTGTGGAGACTTTAATATTGTTCAAGATGATCCAATCCTTGATTACTCTAATTATAAAAGCATAAATAACAATAAGGCACGAGAACGAGTTTTAGTCATTAAATGTGATTATAATCTAATCGATTCTTTTAGAGAATTACATCCACATTTAAAACGGAGTATACCTGGAGACGAAGAACTCCATTAAAACAAGCTAGACTCGACTTCTTCCTTGTTTCTGAAAATATGTTTTCTTCAATAGAAAATTGTACCATTGAACACAGTTACCGCTCTGATCATTCAATGATAATTCTAAAACTGAATTTTAATATATTTATACGGAAACATAACAACTCTCTTCTTGGTGATATTGAATACTTAAACACAATAAATAGAAAAATTAAAGACATTAAAACACAGTATGCTGTTCCAATTTACAATATGGAGAACATAAGTAATATCCCCGATAATGAAATACAGTTTTCAATAAATGACCAACTGTTTCTCGAAACACTACTCATGGAATTACGCCATAAAACCTGTCATCGTTTTTCAACATCGGAAGGGGCTGCCGTCAGGGCGGCCCCTTGTCACCTTATATTTTTTATTTTGTATGCTGACATATTGGCAATTAGAATAAGAAATAATAAAAATATTAAAGGTTTTACTATAGAGAATGTAGAAATTAAACTTTCGCAATATGCAGACGATTGGATGGATCTGATACATCTCTGATTGAAACACTTTCAGAACTATTAAAATACTCTAAATATTCTGGTTTAAATATAAATGTTTACAAAGCACAAGTTGTATGGATAGGGAGGAAAAAATACAGTTCAGATACAATCAAAACAAAATGGAAACCACAATGATAAGCTTATCACACGTAATACATTTTCTTTCGTCAAGGTGAATACTATATGGTCTGTACCATCTACCTGATTCAATGTTTAGACTATACGATCAACAATTAACCTAGTCATTGCAATTCTAAATTTTGGAATATTTACACATTGAAGAAAGAACTGGTAGTTAAAAGATACTATTTCTCTGAAAAATAACGCTCTGGATGAATTTTCTACACGTTCATGCCAAAGCTCAAAAAAATATATGTTTTAATAAATAAAGAATACCGATATATATATATTAAATAAATGTGTCTTTTGGAATGACACTGCTATTTGTTTTCTAAATACTTTGAATAGTTATGCTAAACTCGATCGAATTCATATGATTTCTTTCCAAAGTTGTGATATACTTATCAAACATTTTATCCAACAATGCTTTAAAATAGTTATTTATTGCAAACAATAAATAATGCAATATTCTCATTAAATAGCAATTAGGTTTACTATTTATAACATGTATCATCATTTATAACGTTAAGTTGCTGTTGGTTTTCAAATGACGTGCTCCGTGGCGGCTACAGTGGGGTAGTAAAAACTCGTATTGTTTGAAATCTGTTTCAAATAATTGTACGATATTTACTGATTTGAAAGAGAAAATATAAACCTTAATTACCATAGAACTTAATTTACTTGGTTTATCAAATTGTATTAACAATTAAATATTTGAACGGCCCTCGTATCAACAAAAAGGATATCCCGTAGTCACATTTTCATTTGACTGAACATGTTAGACATGTTTTTGTTTCTTTGCAAAATATTTCGCTCTCGTCAGAAATCTCATTCCGTATTTGGAAACTTAATAGTATGCATGGATGGAAATATAGTGTTTTTCTAGTACGGAAAGACAGTAGTGGATAAAGATTCATGAACGGGACGTTGAATTTGGTATTACATAAGTTGCTATCTCTTGGATAAATACTAATATGTACTTATAAATCTGGTGTAAATGTCTACGTCACGTTTACCCCGCATGCGCAGACAATGTTAGAGACATTTTGAGGACGCCATTTTTATTGCAGCAGAGTTGAATAGCGTTGGCATTTCCATAGCGGATATTAAACTAAATGCATTAGAGCTGGAGAGTAACGGTTGTCCAAAAGTTCGCGACGAAAGGTAGGTACGTGTATATGTTGTGAGTTTGGAGATGATGTATTGGTTAAATGTATTTTTGTCTCAAGCGCTGTCGAGAGCTCTCGATTCCTGTGCTGTGGTCAGTGGTCGGCTGACTGTTATTCGCGATGAAATTGAAATGCAGGATGTGTGTGTACATTTTTGGAAAATCTGGTTATACTTGTACGGTTTAGGGGAATGTTTGATGTGGTTGGGGTGTGTTTGAAGGATTATTGTACCAATGTGATGTATAAACTTGTGATCTAGGTCAACTATGTTGTTGTTTTTTGTGCGAGTACGTATGCCCGTTAGGCGATTTTGTCAATTTAGGAGACCGGCATTGTTTTTGGCGTGTTTGAGGAAGTATTCACGGCTGTTTGAGTTTAGGATAAAGGTAAGTAGATGTGATATTGTGTTATTGTGACGGTTTTAAATTTAGTAATGCGAAGAAAGGTTGGGGCGCCTGTGAAGATTGTTTGTTTTGTTAGTTGTATGCGAGTGCGCATGCGTCGAGTAAGTAGGGTTTGATCTGTCACTCATGTTTGTTGTGGAAGATCTGTCACTCACGTTTGTTTTGGAAGCCATCTTGGAAGCTGCAGTGTTTTTGTGTGGTTGTATTCGAGGAAGTGTTAAAGAAGATTTCACTTGATTGCCATTGTAAGTACATGTGGATTTGGTAAGGAAAATATATATGCATTTGAGAAATGGCTGTGAAATATTTAAGCTTGCTAAGTGCATAACATTTTCGACGGGAGGGTTGTGCTAATACTCCTATGCCTATGGCTAAGTATGAGATTTATGTGGCATTGACAGTGAGATTGTGCATTGGCGAATAGGAAGGACAGGGTAACACATATTGAATTCAAGTAATGTGTTTTGCACATCCAGTGTACAAATAGATTGACAGCTTCTGCCTTGGGGATAATCGTATCTGCAGGCCTGTGCCTTTTTTGGTAGGTTTGGCGGACGTTATTGGGGAAAATTGGCGCAGGTCATACGTCGTCACAGAGAATATGATGTGCATGTGGCACATAAGGTGCGATGCGCATGTTGAGAAGACATTTCATGACTGTTTGTCAAAGAAATATACCTCGGGCTTCCCTGAGGTATTGAATGTTATCAACAAGCGTTTGCCGTTAGTAAACAAGTTATGACCTGGCTTTGTGTAATTGCCTGAAGGTATGAGGTGTGTTGATGCAGTAAAGGGGGGTCACGTGCTACTGAATACACACATCTTTTGTTATGTCTGGCAGAGTATATGCTAAGTGTCAAGTAAGCAGAAGGTGATTGGGGAGTTAGTAATGAAAGTTTGGTTTATTGTTGAATTGGCTCATGGGTAAAGGAGAGCGGTATAGTGATTGATGTTTGTAAAGCATGGGGAGAATGACGGATTTTTATTGAAAGTTCATTTCAATGTTTATCATGTGTTAGTAATATGAGTATATGTGACCTGTGTTATTCGAAGTATTCGGATATAACAGGTACGTATTTTGTCGTATGCACTGCAATAGCAGCAATTGGAAAGGGAATTAGAATTTGCCTTTATGCACGTCTTGTGTGTCAGACTGGAAAAATAACCCAAAGCTGAGAATGTTGGGCTGCTGTTAATGTCTATAAATGCGAGATAATTATATAAAATTTTCTCTCCTTTCAGCAGGCCTCGTAATAGTCCTTGCAGTGGTGGTGAAGCCTGTTGATTGTGTTGAAGGAAGAGGTTCCCTCCAGCGAGAAGTTGTTTACACCGTGCCACCTCACTTCGGTATGTTGCAAGTGGTTCAATTTTGTTGCTTATATATATAAATATCATGTGTTGATGTTGATTGCCTCTTTGTGTGCCAGGGACAGAAATTAGCAGTTGGCGGTTGCGAGTAAAAAATGGTCTGGGCGGGCAAAATGTGAATTCCATGCAGCCATGTGATAATCAAAAATATGCAATAAAAGGAAATGGAAATGGGTAAGCATTGGACACAAGCATTAAATTTTGAGGCCTTTACCGGATAGGTTATGCTTTTGTGCTGTGAAATACGTGCTAATGGCCGAAAGGTAAAGGGAAACCTTTAACAAAATAACAACAAAGAAAGTATATTGTTGTATTTGTCTGATTTCGCAAAATAAACAGAGTTGCGACTATTGACTGCATTTAAACGTTTAATGCACTATGTAAGAACAATTGCGTAATGTTCTGTTCCCTAGTAAAATGTTTCTCGGACGATTGGTTAATGGAGTTCCCACGTGTGGATTCCAATTTCTCATGTCGAAACGAGTGGCAAATTAACAAGCTTAACGCCCGTTGGGCTTGTGTTCTTGGATATTGGGCAAGCCTGACAGGCATTTTAGACAGGGAACTAGAATTTCCTGTATCCACTTATTGTGTGTCAGACTGGAAAAATAACCCAAAGCAGATAATGTTGGGCTGCTGTTAATTATTTATATCAAATATTCTCTCCTTTCAGCAGGACTCGTACTTGTCCTAGCAGTGTTGGTGAAGCCTGTTGATTTTGTGAAAAAAAGCGGTTCCCTCCAGCGAGAACTTGTTGATACCTGCCACCTGACTTCGGTATGTTGCAAGTGATTCAATTTTGTTGCTTATATATATATATTTCATGTGTTCATGTTGTTTTGCCTCTTTGCCAAATTCGCAGTCGGCCGTGGCGAGTAAAAAATGGTCTGGAAGGCCAAAATTTGAATTCCATGCGGCCATGTGGCAATCAAAAATATTCAATAAAAGAAAATAAAAATGGGTAATCATTGGACACAAGCATTAAATTTCGAGGACTTTGCCTGATATATTTGCTTTTGTGCTGTGAACTACACACTTTTGGCCGGAAAGAAACCCGGAAACCCTTAACAAAATAACAACGAAGCAAGTGTTTTCTTGTATTTTTCCAATTTCGCTAAATAAACAGATTTGTGACTATTTACTGCATTTAATCGTTTAATAAACTATGTAAGAACAATTGCCTTTTTGTTCTGTTTCCTAGTAAATCGTTTCTCACACGATTGGTTAATGGAGTTCCCTCGTCTGGATTCCAATTTCTCCCGTCGAAACGAGCGGCAAATCAACAAGCCCGTTGGGCTTGTGTTCTTGGATATTGGGCAAGCCTGGCAGGCATTTTAGCTTTTCGGGATTGTGCTAATTTTGTCGACTGCTTTGCGCTTCGACTGTTAATTTAAACTTAGATATCCATGAGTACAAGTAACATTTGCTGGGTGTTCTTGGATATTGGGCAAGCCTGTCAGGCATTTTACCAGTCTCGGGATTGTGCTAATTTCGATAGCTGCTTTGCGCGTCGAATGTTAATTTAAACTTAGATGTCCATGAGTACAAGTAACATTTGCTGGTATGTAATCAACTTTTCAACAGACAAGGCAGTGTTGATTTTACACATGATCATAAATTCGTGTTATAAATTGAAGGGGATATCATTCGGTTCCACTTCTGGTTCTTTGGTATTCTAAAATGCGCCGCCTTTTGATTGCTAAAATGCGGTGCTTTTAGAAATCATCAATAATAAGGCTGTGAATGATGTTGATAGAAAAGGTGTCATACTTTAATTATAAAAGTGTATGTCAACATGAAATATTTCTTACACAATAATACATTGATTTACAAATATCTAATATGTTTTACTGCTTTAATACAATAATTTACATACGCAGTTGTGATCATTTATAAAACAAGTCAGTAACACTACTATTTATAAGTAAATACATAACTTGCACTTAGAAGCCTTAATTTTTTGTGTGGCTGTACATGTTACACAAACGGATAATGTGTCAGAGTCGTGCAAGTGTAAACGAACTTTGAGTTGTCGAATGCAAGATTTGTTTGTTTGATTTTGTCTTTGTTTTAAAATGAACACTTCCATAGATTATAAATACCTCATCAGCTCTAAAGGTTTTACAGAGTTTTCTTTCACACACTGGTAACATTTAGTTAGTATACGTACAGTTGCTGCCACGCGGATTACGACTAATCCCACTCATCGCCATGATTTTATCTCACTGCGGACACACTGATTTCGTCCCCGCGTTCCTCAGACAGCCCGCTCATCGCGGGGATAATACATTTTTTCCACCGCGACACAATCACCGCGATTCGTCGTGATCTGTTTTAATTTGCACACCGCTTTACCCGATGTGAAATCGCAGGCCATCGCCGCGATTTATCTTCAGTATCAATGTACAATTGTGCAGTCAATTTATTGCATTGTTATTCAATAACTATTAAAAACCCGAAGCAGAAGACAATTTTATTTTTGTTTTCGGAAAATTCAAATGCCCGGATAATGTATACTGGGTCACAATAGTTATATGGCGGTTCCTATTACCGACTTTGCGGTGATTAAACATAAAATTGAAATAGTAATTCTTATACTGGAAATTAGAATTATATTTTTAATTAATCGTTATACCGTAGTTTTTAATACTATAACACTAAGTCTTAGAGATAGCAAACTTGGTATTTAGATACATCTTGGGATGGTGATGTGTCGCGTACCAGAATAAGGTAATTGTGACCTTGACCTGTGACCTCTGTCCTAGAAAATGCTTGTCCGGACCATATTTTCAATACAATAACACTTAGAAATACCAAACTTGGATGTTGATACATCTTGGGATAGCGGTAGGTCGCATACCAAAATAAGGTCACTATGACCTCTGTCATACTCCAAACATTGTGAGAAGCATCTATATGAAGTGGAACTGTGCATATACATGAAGTCATGGGTTATGCGTTTGCAAGGGTATTAATAACTTTCTGTGATAGTTATGGCTCCCCTCCACACAAGTGTGGAGGGGAGCCATATTGATTTTGTGCTGTCTGTCTGTCTATGTCACAAACGATGTCCGATCAATAACTAGAGAATGGTTGCACCTATGGTCCTCACATTTAGAAGGTTGGTTGATCATGACTATTAAATGACCCCTATTGATTTTGGGGTCAAAGGTCAAGGTCGCGGTGACATTGACTATCAAAAAGATTCCAATCAATAACTAGAGAATGGTGTAACCTAGGGTCTTCAGACTTGAAAGGATGGTTGGTCATGACCAGTAGATGACCCCTATTGATTTTGGGGTCACTTGGTCAAAGGTCAAGGTCGCGGTGACTGACTATCAAAACTATATCCTATCAATAACTACACAATGGTTGGACCTAGGGTCCTCAAACTTGGAAGGATGGTTGGTCATGACCAATAGATGACCCCTATTGATTTTGGGGTCACTAGGTTTAAGGTCAAGGTCACAGTGACATTGACTATCAAAACGATATCCGATCAATAACTACACAATGGTTAGACCTAGGGTCCTCAAACTTGGAAGGATGGTTGGTCATGACCAGTAGATGACCCCTATTGATTTTGGGGTCACTAGGTAAAGGTCAACATCGTGGTGACATTGACTATCAAATCGATGTTCACTAGGTCAAAGGTCAAGATCGCGGTGACATTGACTATCAAACAATGTCTGATCAATAACTAGAGAATGGTTGGACCTAGTGTCTCAAACTTGTAAGGATGGTTGGTCATGACCAGCAGATGACCCCTTTTGATTTTGGGGTCACTAGGTCAAAGGTCGAGCTAGCGACGACATTGACTATCAAAACGATGTCCGATCAATAACTAGAGAATGGTTGGACCTAGGGTCCTCAAACTTGGAAGGATGGTTGGTCATGACCAGAACATGACCCCTATTGATATCAAAACGATCCCCGATCAATAACAAAACAATGTCCAATCAATAACTAGAGAATGGTTGGACCTAGGGTCCTCAAACTTGGAAGGATGGTTGACCAATAAATCATACTGATACAGGTTGTAGATACAGTCACAGGGATATTGAATATCAAAACGATCTCAGATCAATGAGAACGCTTGGACCTAGAGTTGTCAATTATGTATGTTCGGGCGAGCGGGGGAGCCATATGTTTTTGTCCAATAACAATTTCTAGTTTTAGTTTGACATTCTTTTGATCTACATCTTTATTAAATCCGCTTAGTTTTGTACACTCTTTTTGTGATGTCTGGGCGATCTCTGTAGTGTAAGGAAACACACTTTTCTTTCGAGAAAAGAGATTCAAGTTCAAGTCTTGGCAGGGACCTGACACACTGAGTTGTACATACAATTGTTTTTTTCCACATCAGTAATGTTGTTTTTGTATATTAAACATATTTTTCAACAAAATACCTATTCTCATTTGTCACTTTCCGCCAAATCTACAACATCTCATGCACCCCACTTAAAGGGATGCACAGCAATCTTCATTTCAGATTTTGTAGTGTCCCTTCACTTCTTCAGTTCCCTACCAATTATTCAATCATGACCGTTATATCTTGGTAGTAATACTCATCCTTACAGCAGGTTGTCACACGGTTATTCTTCCGTAAATCACCCCATCAATTAATACATTATTGCTCCCCACAACAAAGTGTCGTCGGAGCGCCATGTTCAGTTTGACCCCTATTGATTTTGGTGTCACCAGGTCAAAGGTCACATCCGGGCTAACATTGACTATCCAAACAGTGTCTGATCAATAACTACAGAATGGTTGAAAGAAGGGTACCCAAACTTAGAGGGATGGTTGCTCATGACCAGTCGATGGCCCTTATTGATTTTGGGGTCACTAGGTCAAAGGTCAAGGTCGTGTTGACATTAACTATCGAAACGATGTCCGATCAATAACTACAGAATGGTTGGACCTAGGGCCCCCAAACTTGGAAGAACGCTTAACCATTACAACTAGATGACACCTATTCATTTTGGGGTCACTACATCAAAGTTCGAGGTCGCGGTCACATTCGCTATCTAAAGATGTCCGATCAATAACTACACAACGGTTGGTCCTACGGTCCTCAACCTTGAAGGGATGGTTGGTCATGACCAGTAGATAACCTGTTCTTAGCTCCACTGATCAGAGATCAGCAGAGCTTATGCCGTGGTGCGGCGTCTGTCTGTAAACTTTTATTTGTAGCGACTACTCCTCTGAAAGTACTTGATACTTGACGGATTTTCATGAAACTTCACACGAATGTTGCTCTTCATGTCTAATCGATTCTAGCAAAATTTCAGGTCGGCCGGAAATACAAGATGGCCGCCATGGCTAAAAAAAGATTTTCAAAATACAAGTTTGTAGCGACTACTTCTTGAAAACTATAAGTGATATTCATATGGGACTTTTCCTAAAAATGATACAGCATGACATGATGTTGGTCCTTGTCAAAAATCGTTCTAATTCGATGTTAAACACAGCTGTCAGTAACCATCTTTGTTTACATAGAGTTATATAATGAAAACTTGTAGCCACTACTCCTCTGAAACTACATAACATTTCCATGTTGCTCTTCATGTCTAATTGATCCTAGCAAAATTTCAGATTGGCCAGATATTCAAGATGGCCGCTACAGTCAAAAATAGATTTAAAAAACATAAGTTTGTAGCGACTACTTCTTGAAAACTATAAGTGATATTTGATATGTGACTTTTTCTAAAATGATCAGCATCACATGATGGTTATTCGAGTCGAACATTATTGTGATTCGACGTTAAACATGGCTGGCAGTGGCCATCTTTGTTTACATAGAGTTTCATCATGAAAACTTGTAGCGACTACTCCTCTGAAACTACTTGATGGATTTTCATGAAACTTCACATGAATGTTGCTCTTCATGTCTAAATGATCTTAGCAAAATTTCAGGTCGGCCGGAAATTCAAGATGGCTAAAAATAGATTTTTAAAAAATAAGTTTGTAGCGACTACTTCTTGAAAACTATAAAAGATATTAATATGGGACCTTTTCTAAAATCATCCGTATGGCATGATGGTTATAGGAGTCGAACATCATTTTGATTCAATGTTAAACATGGGTGTCAGCGGCCATCTTTGTTTACATAGAATTATATAATGAAAATTCAAGATGGCCGCCACAGCTAAAAATAGATTTTTAAAAAATAAGTTTGTAGCGAGTACGTCTTGAAAACTACAAGCGATATTGATATGGGACTTTTTGTAAAATGATCAGCATGACATGATGGTTATCAGAGTCAAACATTATTTTGATTCGACGTTAAACATGGCTGCCAGTGGCCATCTTTGTTTACAGAGAGTTATATGATGAAAACTTGTAGCGACTACTACTCTGAAACTACCTGACGGATTTTCATGAAACTTCACAGGAATGTTGCTCTTGATGTCTAATTGATCCCAGCACAATTTCAGGTCGTCCGGAAATTCAAGATGGCTGCCATGGCTAAACATAGATTTTCAAAATACAAGTTTTTAGCGACTATTACTTGAAGACTATAAGTGATATTGATATTCGACTTTTTGTAAAATGAACAGCATGACATGATGTTGGTCGTTGTCAAAAATTGTTTTGATTTGACGTTAAACATGGCTGCCAGCGGCCATCTTTGTTTACATAGAGTTATATAGTAAAAACTTGTAGCAACTAATCCTTTGAAACTACTTGGCAGATTTTCATGAAACTTTACACGAATGTTGCTCTTAATGTTTAATTGAAAGCAAAATTTCAGATCGGCCAGAAATTCAAGATGGCCGCCATAGCTAAAATTAGATTTTTTAAAAAAGACATTTGTAGCAACTACGTCTTGACAACTATAATTGATATTGATATGGGACTTTTTGTAAAATAATCAGCATGACATGATGGTTATCAGAGTCAAATATTATTTTGATTCGACGTTAAACATGGCTGTCAGCGTCCATCTTTGTTTACATAGAGTTATATAATGAAAACTTGTAGCGACTATACCTATGAAACTACTTGACGGATTTTCATGAAACTTCACAGGAATATTGCTCTTGATGTCTAATTGATCCTAGCAAAATTTCAGGTCGGCCGGAAATTCAAGATGGCCCCCACGGCTAAAAATAATTTCTCAAAAAACAAGTCTGTAGCGACTACTTCCTGAAATCAAAATCAATCAGTAGAGCTTCAAGGTCATTGACCTCTTGTTAAACAATAAGTTTGTAGCGACTACTTCTTCACAACTATAACTGATATTGATATGGCACTTCCTTTAAAACGATCAACACAGCATGATGGTTATCCAAGTCGAACATCATTCTCATTCAATGTCAAACATGGCTGTCAGCGGCCATCTTTGTCTACATAGTTATAAAATGAAAACTTGTAGCAACTACTCCCCTGAAACTACTTGGCGAACTCTCATGAACCTTCACAGGAATGCTGCTCTTGCTGTGTAATTGATCCAAACATCATTTCACGTCGCCCGCAAATTTAAGATGGCCACCACGGCTAAAAACAAATTTTCACAAAGCAAGTTTGTATCGACTACATTCTGAAATCTAAATCAAACAGTAGAACTTCAAGGTCATTGACCTCTTGTTATTTCCCGCTCACTAGCTCGGAGGTCAAGGTTGCGGTGCCCTTCACTATCAATACGATGTCCTATCAACAACTATACACTTGATGGTCTAACTCCACCAACTTCAAAGGATGAATATTTGATCATGACCAGTACATGACCCTTATCCTTATTCATTTAAAGGTCAAGGTGCCGGTGACCTTCACTATCAAAACGATCACGTATCCACAACATCTACATGCAGTCCGTACTTCCCATGGTATAATATATATGTTATACCTTTTCTTGTTTATGCAGGCTTTGAGTGATGTCTTCAGAAACCCGGAGAGTCTGATGTAATCGAGTCGCATACTTAACTCTGTTTTCTATAGTTCTATGGTAGCATAACCTATGGTTCTCACAACTATAGGTAGATGCGTGCTTTTAAAGAGTTTTGTTTGTAACCGTTGAATGTATTAACAAACGCAACTTAATGCTTTTAAAAGTGCAGTTAAAAATTACATTGAAATGGAATGCCGACGTAATGTAAATATAATGCAAGGATCGCATGCTTGCGGTAACTGAACGGATTAATGCCTGGTTTGAACAGTGGGTTTCTGCAGCACCTACGTGTTCGAGGAGTTACGACGTTGCGTTCCCCTCGCCTCACCACTGCGATACGACTGTGAGCTCAACTTGTAAGTGAGAAAGTGTCGATTCTTACGGTTGCCGGGACGTATACAGTGGCTCTACCCAGGAAAAAATAGGTTAGTATGCCTCTACCACAAAAAATGTCGACCGTCATATATGGCCTAAAACGTGCTAAAACCATTCAAACAAACAAACAAACAAACAAACAAACTGATGCCAGAAAGTAGATGTTTGTCGGTATTGATCAAAATCGGACTGTATTCCTATATATCGGAGTGTATTCCTATATAAAATCTTATCTTATACAAGTTCAAATTCCATAAAACGCTATATTACCAACACGTGCCTTGGGAGTATGACAATGATAAAAAACGTGCACGAGAGGAAACTACCCTCCGTGGATTTTCAATAACCATTTTTTTTTGGAGAAAAATTGGATGGAGCCTCCTTGAAAAATGAATTTCGAAATAAAACGCTAATTTTGTTCAACAGAAAGAATTTATTGTAAATATATAAAATGGTTTAACAATCTGAGAATTTTGAACAGTTGTCCACCTAACTCTCCGGAATTGTTTCTAATAATACCTTACGAAACAGTTAACCGATGTTTAACTTAATTAAACATGCCTTAATGTTCCCCGGCCATGTATTATATCATGAACATGTTTATTTAAATCGAAACCAATACACAACAATTGATATTTACAATTCTCACATTGTATAATCTGTGAAAAACGAGAATAAGATTTTATTTGATGACGTAGAAAACTTTGAACAGGTAAATCAATCCACAGGTAAATGTATTTATCAGTTATCTGGTAAAAATTGTGCAGCTATACAATTCAGATTTATCTCATTTGCCCGTGCACGCAGTGGTAAAATTAGTATCTACGTCATGCAAATAATACTTATTTTTACATACAACTTACTAGCGGTTTTAAATAATTATATGTTTCTCTCCGGGATTATCAAGAAATGTTCATATGATGTTTAAGAGTAAAATGTGTTAATTGATAATACTACAAAATGGGTGGCCATTCATCTTTAAACACAGGTCAATCTTGATTTTTGTGAAACTCGCGGAGTCCCGTTAGTTTTTCTACACAAATTGCATTTGTTCAATCATTTATATTAATTATAAGAATAGTATAACTTAACTGTTTTTGCATATTACTAACTGTTGATTATATTTCACCAATAATATATTCAAACCTATGGTAGAATAACGAAGGAAAATTGAAAACTCAAAATTGTATTTAAATATATGCAAGCAGGTTTAAAGTCAAAATGATACTGGACTAATAAATCAAGGGGTTAACTTTAACGCTTGATAAAAACTTCAAGATTGTTGTGTGTCCCTTTAAGCAAGATTGCTGTGTATCCCTTTAAGCTCCACATGTGTTCTATCCTTTTGATTTATATTGGTGTTATTCAAATCAAGTTTTGCTTTTTAGAGACAATTAACCTTTTTTAATAAAACATATCGCCTTTATATTGCCACTTAATATTGCATAAATATTAACATTATATCTGACAAAAAATTAAATTGAAACCGGTGAAAGAGTCTTACTGTGAAGCAACTTTTTATAAGATGGACCTTAAAATAAAATGAATCAAAATTTAACTATGCAGTCGATGGTAATCGTTAGTAAATACGCGCGCAATCGAAAAGAGAATTATAAACGAGCATGTAGATTTTAATGGTTATTTTATTAAAACATTTGTTTTTTTAAATATTTTTTCCTTCAATTTTAAATTTCAGATAATTATCGTACGACAATGTCTAGAAATGTCTAGAAATATTATGTTCCCTGATATGTATACATAAAATAAATTGGAGCATCTTTTTAAACAATTTTGTGAAGTGTATATTGTTGACATGTGTAAAAAATCTAAATTATATTTTAGCTAAACATAACATCTTATTTATGTTAGTATTTCTGTAAAATCTTCATTTCTCTTGTAATAGCACAGAATTTAAAATGTCATTATTTGACAAAAAAGTTTTAAACAAGTTGAATATATAATTAAATTGCTAAATACCTTATATGCAATATGCGTACGACCAGTTTCCTCGAAAAATTGGGCTTCAAAACATTTTCATCCCTGCTGACCATCTTATATATAACATAGTGCCAATTAGCACAAATCGCACCAACGCAATATATTTCATAATTACACAAACAATACTAGTGTGCGAATAAACGAGAACAAATCTACGAAAAGTGTATTGTCATAAGTCTCAAAAGACCATTGTATTATCACACTTATTAGAAAAAAAATATAAAAGGTTTACAGAATCAAAACCACCTTATTTTTGATGTGTTATCAACTGTGTGATCGATGTGTCAACGAACGTCACATACACTGCGAAAACAGACGCTGAAACGATGCTAATAAGCTGATCGCGCAGCCGCCGCGCCCAGTTGCTATATTCCATTGAAAACGAACAATTGCAAAACGTCGCGTAGGTTGAACTTAATGCTAATATGTTCCCTTGTAAATGCTTGTTATATCACTATTTCATTATTTATACGGGCAGTTTGAATTCGAAGTCAATTACCGGCGGAATACATAAACACTCTATTGTTTTCCTTTTCATCCTATAGGAGGGATAAGTACAAGTCACATAACGTCTCCTTTCACAAATCATGCTGTTTATTCTCGTGGCAAGTGCATTCGTTGCAATTATTTATTTTGCAAATCCATCATTTTATCATCTACTAATTGTAGAATGTTGTAAATGTAGCTTCTAATGTTGATTAGCGTAATAACTCACGTTATTATGTTTTGACATGAAATGCATCGCGTTGTGGTATACAATATGCTAGACAAACAGGTCGATCTTTAAAAGTTTGATTTCTTGAACATAATTACGAGCAGAAGCTGTGACAATGTACGTAATCCCAAAAGGTTAAACAAATATTTGTACCAACACTTCCGTCAGTCGGGTCATAGTTTTTAAAAATGCCACTGCATGTTCAACCGTTTAAATATTTATTTTATAATACTAATGCCACTAAAACTTTAAAATAAAAGCAAAACATACGTATTTAAGAATTAAAGTGGATAAAAAGACGTTCAGAGGACCTTTATGATACTGTTTAACAAAAAGGCAATACTTTAAAGGAATCTAATATTGACAAGAGTAAATCTTGGTAAATCTGGGTTCTTTGTCGTAGACGTAATGGTAACATCAAACTGTAATCATGTTTGACTTTACCAGTCACTGATTTACATATTATTATTTTTAAACACTGTTTGTTTTCCCATCTCACCTCTTTGTCCATTTCTATACTTAAGTTGATCGACGAGGAAGAAAACACATTTTTCATTCGTTCATACTCTTTATATAAAATTGCCCAGCTACAACAAAATAGTTCTTGACCTTATCGCCCAATACAATGAGGAATTTTAGTTTAAAATGGCCTCGTAGAGAACATGGGGACTCAAAATCTCTTTTTACATGGACACATTACTTTCAAAAAATCATATACATGTATACCCGTATTAACTTTTATACAGCTAGTCCCTCTGTACTTCCACACAGACCTAGATTTTCCTTTCGTTATTTAAAATCGAAAAATTCTTAACAAACTTGTTTTCGTTTCTGCTGATACGACAGTTAATAGTGTAATTGACGCCTAAATTACGCCAATGTTTTATCTCTGGAACTCGGGAACACTAATGTGTATACTCCAGTTCAATCTGCTGTGGATGATATTGTTTCCACGCATATAACCCAGTGCAAAATTGTCATGGCTGGGGCAGACGAAAAGCAGAACATACTTCTAACTTTATACTGGATTCCTAAATAACACAAATAGCTGTTTGTATGTGTGTATTTCTAAGGATTATAATCCGTCCGCCTACGACAGGCGTCCTACCCGACGATTATAGGCACTATGGAGTCTGGACTTTTATCTGTATGTTTTGTGTGTGATGTGATGATATGTCTACTTGAAGCAGCGAACTCAATGGTTTCTTTATAGTGCTGCCACACTGGAATACCACGCCGTAGTAGAAATGATACCCCACAGTCACACTATTCTGACACTGGTCAATCAGTCGTAGCACTACCCATTATTTGCTCGCCAGGCATACTCCATTTTTAAAGTCTTTGGTATGACGCGGCCAGGGGACTCGAACCCGAATGCAAGGCAGACGCTCTAAGCACTGCATCACAATGCTTCGGTAACACAAATAGCTTTATAAGTCAACTTTATTTATAGGGTTGCACCGCTACAAACATCGCCAAACGTTTTTTCTTGTCTTACTGCCGTTAACGATATTAAACATTAGCGTGCTAAAGCTTATGATAACTCTCAATTTATTTTATTCAATTAAATATCAGGAGACGTTTTTCATAACATTTACAATAAGTTTCATCTATACGTACTTATGCCTTTTTCACAATATATACGACCTTACCACACAATATTATCAAAGACAAGCTTATTGCGCCTATACAAACAATTTATGATTGGGAAATTTTTTTTTTTTTTTTGAATGAAACAATACAATACTTGCCAAGAAATTTGTAAAGCACTTATTTTCCGATTAGATATTATTTTCATCAGATATCGAACTACCTTTTCCAACACAAATTGTTGGAATCTGTTGAACTGTGCACCTCTTGTCGTAGATTTTTTTTTATATCTCAAGTCTTTCACTAGATACTCAGGCAGATGTCTTCGAAGCGGTATATGGATGACATATTAAATATTGACAACCCTTTCTTTTATACTATGGTTAATACTACCTCTCCTAAAGAACTTTAACTTAACAACAATACTATTTCTGATACTGCCATTTCTTTTCTCGATTTACATCTCTCTATTCAATATGCTCTCTATTCAATATGGAAAAATAATTAAAAGCAAACTGCATGACAAGAGAATTGATTTCGATGTTGACAGTTATTTTCCTGACTTAGCCAGGATGTTCCCCGCGCAATGGGGTTTATTTTTCTCAATTTATTCGTTTTTTATAGAACATGTACTCGAGTTGAGAACTTTAATATTCGTAACGTTACGTTTGTAAAACTAAAAAGCTAAACCATCATGGCTTCCGTTACAGTAAACTTCGAAATCTTTTTGCATAATTATATTATCTCCTAATCTTGATATATTTTTAAAATATGAAAGTAACGCAAGAACTCATCTGCGACAATGACTATCGCGACCTGATTTCTATGTTGTCGCGATTTACACACTTTGTACGATCCTTGGTCATGATTACTTTCATACATTTTTATTAAATTTGTTAAACAAATCAAAAAAGGTTATGACCCTATCATTTGAAACACACTACATGATAAGTGCTTAACCCATTTACAGTCCGCCACTATGCATTTTCTCTTTAATTGTGCGATGACTAGACTGATTGTGGACATTGTGAAAGGACAGGAACTGATTGTGGACATTGTGAAAGGACAGGAACTGATTGTGGACATTGTGAAAGGTGGACATTGTGAAAGGACAGGAACTGATTGTGGACATTGTGAAAGGACAGGAACTGATTGTGGACATTGTGAAAGGACAGGAACTGATTGTGGACATTGTGAAAGGACAGGAACGTTTGACATTTGTCTTCAATCTTGTCGTACCTTGATAGAAAACATTTAGCCCACTTTGTACGATGTGCATATACATAGACCACTTGTAGCATCAATACTCACTGTCGGTTACGTGAGCTGGTGTAGCTATTTGCAATAACAGGGTCTCTTGAGAGGAGTGTCATAAAAATGTATCTGCTATTTGTAAGTTTCGCCTTTAAAAAACATGCCAGCTTTTCCCAGAGGTGACCAAATGAATATTATATTGGAATGTATGCCTCGACAAACCTATATCTACGTATTATTCATATAATAAATGTCAGAAACGCGTCATACGCCTCTTCATCAATCTCTGCACAGTCACAAAGAGTTCTTACATGTTCTTTCTTGTGTAATTTACCTGACTTCTGGATTTTGGCATGTATACAATTTACATAATTGTGGCATGTATACAATTTACATAATTGTAACAGAAACAAACAAGAGGGTCGGCTCTCGATTCAATTTCAGACATCGCGAAACACTATTTTCCTGACATTGATTATATGATCAATACGTGGAAATAGGTTTTTGGCGAGACATACATGGCAATATTATATTATTCACTTGAATTCCAATGAATGAAAACAACTCTACATCATCCCATGAAACCGACAGTTTCTCATGTAAAAGTCGGGATAGCATCATCCCATGAAACCGATTATTGTTTCCAATTTACCTATAGACAGAACAATAATGTATGATTATTTCCAATTTACCTATATACAGAACAATAATGTATGATTATTTCAAATTTACCTATAGACAGAACAATAATGTATGATTATTTCAAGTTTACCTATATACAGAACAATAATGTATGATTATTTCCAATTTACCTATAGACAGAAAAATAATGTATGATTATTTCCAATTTACCTATAGACAGAACAATAATGTATGATTATTGTTGTAAACAAGCTGAAAGTCGCTTATTTGACCTTATCAAGAACAATTGCACTGTAACGCAAACATTTAATTTTGGTCAATATCGAAATTGTCCAAGATCTTAAAACAGAAGGAAAACATGGGCAAAACTGTACATGCTAACCTGATGATAATTGGAAAATTGACAAACCTGTCATTTTTACTATGGTAAATAACATATATCCTAGGGAACTTCAACTCAATCCAATTATGTCTCTTCTTTTCTAGATTTACATCTTCAATGGAGAAATGTTATGCAAGGCCTATGCCAAGAGTTGACATTGTTATCGAGAAACGCTTTATTGGTAAATACCGGAAATTGCCGGAAATTGCAAAAGCGCTAAATGAAAATGAAGTCAGTGGCCGAGCGCTTATTCATCACTGCGCTAATGTGACAAAAACCATCGAAAATCGTCTACTTTGCTAAATTTTGACTAGCTAAATAATCATTTCTTCAGTATATGTTTCTAAGTTGTTTGTTTTTCTAGATCATGTAGTCAAGTTGAGGACTTTGCCATACACTTTTGCAAACTGTATTTCTCACCTACTTTCAAAATATAAAAGTAATTTCCGAACGCTCCTGCGACACCTAATGTCTGTTGTGACGATTCTGCGACAGGATGTCTGTTGTGACGATTATTTCCGAACGCTTCTGCGACACCTAATGTCCTGTTGTGACGATTTACAAACTATCTATCTATCTATCTATCTATTTCCAGATCGCCACTTTGCCCTATACTATATTAGAGAGGAACATTCTCTTTACGTTCTTTTTCTGGTTGTTGGTCTTCTTTTCAGTTATAGAGTACTTTCCTGATGGTTTTCTAAAACAGCTTTTTAGATTGATATATACATGATGATCTCTTTATTTTACGGTAACTATATCGCATTTTAATGCCTAGAGATGATTTCTTTATTTACTCTGTCCCGTTTTATTTTGGATGACAACAGCGTAATATTGAGACTTGGTGCGCCCCAAAACGCCGGTTTAAACCCTCAGCAACCACCTTTGTCACGTATAGTAGCAACTAGGTAGCCCACATGGTCAACCCTTTTGCATTTTAGAGTGTTGTGAATACTTAGTGTCCGGTTCGATTTTTGCATCTACTTGATGTAGAGCCAGTCATTTTGTTAAATGTAATTTCATAAACCAACGGTATTTTCACATAATAAACAGTAATACGAAACGGACATCGCTTTTTCTCTAACCTTTCTCTCTTGTTTTTTCCCTTTTCAGTATATGTTGACATTCACACTAGCGTTTGTTTACTACTGTGTGACGGTTGTAAAAGGTCGTCCCAATTTTTGTGGTTTTAAAGTAGAATTCCACTTTAACCGATGGTAGGGGGCTTACGAGTTGTTGCACCTCTCATGAACATATTAAAAAAACGAGTCTGCTACTGTTCTCCCTTGTTTGTGTTCTTTGCTTCCAATGGATCCCCCTTTCAGTAGTATTTATATAATCAGACACGATATTTGTCAAATGTCTTCGGGAGTGTGCATTTTCTGCACACACAACTTAATAATGGGGGCCGTTTTCGTGGTAAAAACGGGGTATATGAACGGATTTTGTTCATAATATGTGCAAAATGTACGCTTCAAGGATTAGCAAATTATTCATGGTGAATTTTCAGAAGTTTTCCAAAGTGTTTTCCAAAAGTACCAACTTTCACAAAAAAATAATTAAGTCAGGGGTAGCGTACATTTTTTTTCGTTCGAATGCGCTTTCTTTGGTAGAAAATGGTTAAGAAATAAAAAATCTTATCTCACTCCGAAGCTCTCTATGTGGGCGAATGTTTACAATTGTTTTCTTCAAGAATTAGCAATAATGACGTCATAGATCATAGTCACACTGATAATGTATGATTATTGCATACGCATTTACAAGCTCCGTTTACTTTCAATGTAACAGGAACGTCAATATTCGCCCATATAAAGTCAAGTCATATCGGGTGTGTAATGTATACTTGCTCGTGATTGGTGCACTTTTCTGTTCACAGACACAAACATTTACTATTTCCCACTTGTTAATCGTTGTTTTATAATGGTTATATATCTTGTAAATTATCGCATTATTACGTCATATATTTATCGAACTGCACGTGTCACTGTACTGGGTAATTAATTTAGTAAAAACAGCGGTTAATTCAGCCAGCAGGGAAAACGCTTAGTGATTTACCAGATTTTTCGCCTGTAGAATCGGGATAATTACTGTTATTGGTAAAATGGGACATGCGCAGTGAAACAGTCTATAGGAGAAATTGGTGACTAAAAATGTATGATTAGTAAACACAACTTTTACATATTTTGACATAATTAAAGTACCAGTTAGGTACGGTTTCAGTATGCTCGTTGTCGAACTCGTCCAACATATTTATTTCAGTCTTTATACTATATATACATGCGTAACATAAAGGTTAGAGATGTTCAGAACACAAGATGGAACACAGATGCGATAATCATAGCTCTTATGGTATGTACCTACCATAACTACGACGCGGCCCCGTTTCAGAGTAGGTAGTTATTCAGATCGACTCCTATCCGCACTTTCCCGAAGAGCTTTCTGAAGACATCACGCAATGCCTGCACAAACAAACTCCGAATTGAATTCACACCTACCTGCGCTATAAATGGGTCGCAGCTCTATGTTACGTAGATACCACACAGAGCTATGACTCTCTATGGTACGTAGATACCACAAAGAGCTATGATTCTCTATGGTACGTAGATACCACAAAGAGCTATGATTCTCTATGGTACGTAGATATCACAAAGAGCTATGATTCTCGCAACAAGTAAAAACAAAGCTAATCGTATTGTTCTTGCTTTATTTTCAAATAATTTTAAACTAAAATATTCCTGATTCATTGACCTTTGGTGCCGCAAGAAGTCCTTTACCCGACAGTCTGTAAGGAAATGAAAATATAATGTATTCTAAGTAATGAATAAAGCGATATATGTCATATATCCGAGCTGTAGTCACGGAAAGAGTTAATACAGCATACTTATTTTATAATTATTTGAAATAATACAAATACTTAAAATCTTCATTAGAGCACTTAATCTTTTATTGCACTATCATGTGCGTACAACAACCCTTGATAACTAAGACGGAAAACTGTGACTGTGGTAGAGTGGTAGTCTCACACACAGTCGTGACGAGATACTATTAACGAACCATCTTCAAGCTCGTTCACCTCTATACAATTATTTAGCATGACCCAACTAATAGGAGAGTTGAGTCCATTTCACACATGTAGGGATGAACGGGTTAGATAGTTATCTGTATCCGATAATAGCCAGTTGGTGGTGACAAGTCCTCGTCCCACTTACCGCAGTACAGCCACAGTCAGTACAGATGTCACAGATGGTGGAATCCTTCAGGAGGACAGACTGATACAAGTCCAACGCACGGTTATCTATATAATAAACACAAGACATATACACATGCTGCAATTAATAAAATTAAATGTTCAATTATGTAAATAGTCACGTCTACAAAACCTATATATTAACATTCACTTGATACTTTCTGTTAAAAAAATATGGCGTCTAAATTCAAATAAATCCTTGCCATAACCATATGTGCTGTGTCCCTGAGCAAGACACTTTATCTGCATTTGCTTAGTCCTGGTTCCAACCAGGAAGACATCGAGAGTGATTAAAATAAATTCATAGAGCTTTCGTTACAATCGATGAAAAATAAATAAGTTTAAACTAAATAAACTTTACTTTTAAACAATAAACAACCCATCCTGTCCTATAACGAATAAAAATAAGAATGAACAAAAGTTATTTAAAATGCCTTTACATATATACTTGTTCTATGTGTCTATGTCTAAAATCTGACCTATACACCCTGATAATAATACAAACCTGGCTCGTAGTAGTCATACACCCTGATAATAATACAAACCTGGCTCGTAGTAGTCATACACCCTGATAATAATACAAACCTGGCTCGTAGTAGTCATACACCCTGATAATAATACAAACCTGGCTCGTAGTAGTCATACACCCTGATAATAATACAAACCTGGCTCGTAGTAGTCATACACCCTGATGGTTGTTGGCTTGGTCTTGGCGACTAACTCTGCTCTCAGCATCTCAATAGTTGCACACGTCGGGACTGTGGGTAATATCTGCAAATTTGTTAAAATTCCAATAAGTATAGCTATATCTGTTGTTTTCATCCAAAGGATTCCGACTGATAAATCTGCTGAATATGTGAATACGTGTTGGGAGTCGGACTGGAAAACTACTATCGATAATCGGAAAACCATAACCGATTGATTATTGGTTGGACAATCGATTTCTGTATTCAAGTACAGCCACAATATTGTACCTGTACATATAACAGTAACTGTATTATTTGACTTTAAGTCATCCTATGTAGCATTCTAGCTTGCTTAATTTTATAGCAGACTAAGAATATTGTAGAATTAGCAACCATATATAAGCCTTGATGAATTTTGTACGAGCAAGACTATCGGAAAGAAATGTCGCCGAGTTTAGGTCAGTTCGATGAGTTTTCGATTGTTAGAGACAATCGGCACATCACTAAGGTGAACATAGTTTTTGGTGTCAGTAAATTAATGAACTTTGCTAGAAATAAAGTCATATACTTGTTTGTAAAAACAGTAGGGCTTTGGGTGATAAGTTTAGTCAAATTTAACATATACTATACGAATTTTAAAAGTAAACGTTCACGAGCATCCAGGTTTACATTTGAAGAAAGTGTTTGATATGATTATTGGTCAACATGGCAAACATTGTCTTATTTAAACTCGGAAAGTATTCATTATGTTATTTCACACCCTCCTTATTCTCTCGATTTGGCAGTCTGTGATTTTGTCTTGTTATCCAATCTGAACGATCACATTAGAGGCGATATTTCACAAGGAATGCAATCGTGTTTGCAATTTACCAGTGTATGAATGGTTTATCCCCCAAAACAACTACGAAAACTGAAAGAAGTGTGTTTCGGCAAAAGGGGACTGTTTTTAAAAATGAAAAATGAACATGGTGTTTTTAAAAGTTTGATCTCAAATGACATAATGTTTGGACCACCGCCCGTATAACTAGTTGCTCATGTGAGTAATGTGTCTTACCCTGTCGTAGTACAAGATCACGGTCTGGTCCTTAATCTCAGTCTTCTTAACATTCGGAAGCTTCGTGATGTCACTTCCGTCTATCTCGGCAATGAAGCCTGTAGGAACATCTATCTCGATAACGGCCATACCATCAACGGTAAACTTCTTCACAAGGTATCTAAATTATAGAAATATAATATATTAGTCTTACCGAACATTAAACGTGTTCACGAGGTATCTGCCCCGTGTGGTTCCGGGCATTGTTTCAGGTTCCATCTCGCTCATATCACTAAAGCAGTGTCAAAAAAACTATAACGTGGCACCAGCGTAAATGGAGTGTCTACAATAGAATTTGCAGCAACTCTGCAGTTCAGAGTGAGAAGGTTCTAGGCCCGTTCTCAATATTTTATCTCATGTACATGGAGGTTGAGCCTGGCATGTTCATTCCTGTTAGGCGCCATATAATCTTTCATGTGTTAGTGCGCCTTAAAACCCCAATTGAATTCAATTCATGATTATAGAACTATAATTCATTAGTCTTACCGAACATTAAACATTTTCACGAGATATCTACATTTTACAATGTATTACCTTTACTGTACATTTTAAAAAGATTGTAAAAGAAGATCAGAAAAGAAGTGATATACACAATTATGTGATAAACGTCATGTCTTAGCTACCGTAGTCTTGTTGGTTTTTGTCCGACTAGTTATTTCTTCAATAAAGAATATAAATGGCGTTATAATGATTTATTTTTGTTCCTAAAGTTGAAAGGTAGAGTAAACTAATTGTAACCGAACAATTTACTATCGTCATAGCAGCCGTACAAAACGGGAACGTCAAGTTAAACGATGCATCCTTAGTTAAATTATAGTCCAACCCGTTTCGTGCCCTTAAAGGCGGTTGGACAGTAAAACGTAGGATTACACAAACACCTAAATAAGCATGAATTTCAAAAAAAGAAAGACAATAAAGTGAAGTAAGCCATTACTGAGCGCATGTCTCCACGACGAGAGAACGCAGCGTCTCGTGCAGGATGGTCGTCGTCATGTTGAACGCTGGTTCGTTGACTTCCGTCTCAATGTTAAATGTAACAGATACCTTTTGTAGAAAATATATTAGCTTCAGTAAAAAGGTACATTAATATAAGATCATTTTAAACGTACAATAACTATTTTTCATCAAAATCTAATTAGGTTAAAGTCTAATCCCGCCATCAACATGCGGATTTTACAACAGATGTACACTGTTTATAAACCTATTTACGACGAGGTATATATATATAACTTAACATATTTTGAGAATCCAAACTCGGGGTATTTTAAGAGCCCGTGAATAAACCTGTACTTTTAATCGGCATATAGACATTATTTTATGACTTGAACATCTGTATAGGGTTTGGATAAATGATTGTGAAGTGAAAATTTTGCCGTTATTTGGCGAGTTAGTACGAACACTAATAGATACATATTTTCATTTCAAAAAGATAACATGTTATTAAGTAAATAATTAAAAAACAAAAAAAACAACAACATCTGTTCAAAAAGAACGTAGTGGAGTTATAATGTGCCATCATACACCTTATGTTTGAGCTTAATTCTATAAAGACCTACGTGGACAAGTGCCGAGCCTTGGCCGTGTCCATTGAGGGTTAGCGTTTGCTTCGCTGGTCCGTTGTGTCCGTGTCCAGTTACCTGGCCCGACGTGAGTGAATTGCTTGGCACCTATTAACACAGTAAATAATATGTACTCAAACTATTTATATAATGATATAGTAAAACTATTGTTTGTTTGTTTGAATGGTGTTTTACGTCACTTTTAGCACATGTTAGGCCATAAATGAAGGTCGATTTTTGTGGTGGAGGCAGACCACCCACTTATTCCTGGGTAGAATCAGTACTGTATACCTCCCGTCATCCGTAAGAATCAATCCACACCTTCTCACGTACTAGTTGAGCTCCCAGTGGGATTCGAACCCGCAGCGGTGAGAGGCGAGAGGTTTTACAACGCTACGTCGTTAGCCCCTTGACCACGGAAGCGATATATATAGGAAAACTAGCTCTGCATATTACATAAATAGGGATAGGTCAGCACTAATCCAGCACACTATTTATACAGGACTAACATTAGCACTCATTTAGCCGACTCTATACAATAACGTACCATTCAAGTTATAAAGGAATATTTCCATTCACATTCTTTCTATTGAAAAAAGCAAACCGTTTAATTTTAAATAAACATTATTTTTCAAGCAGGCGCATGCAATGCGTATGTATCCAATGTGTCCCAATAGAAAATGACTATTCAAGTATTTGAAAATAACTGACGGTACACTGACGGAAGTGGTGTCTCTTGCACTTTTTTTATCGTTATCATTCTTCCATGGCACGTTATTACTAATACTATTTAGTGCGAGAAAATAACGTGAGTTACAGTGATTCGCATTTTTTTCTGCGTTAATGCGTTTTTAAACGCCGGTAGTGAATGGCAAAGCAAAGATGATAGAAGGTTTGTTTCTTTTGCTTTTCATGTATGACATAAGACTTCAGGCATACCTACCCACTGACCACCACTATTAGGAGACCACCACTATTAGGAGACTAACTGCTTTAAGACTCCTGTTTCAGTTCCCACTTGTCTTGTTTTAAATTAAGAGACCATCTGTGACCACCTGTATTAAGAGACCACTTGTATTAAGCGATCACCTGTGTTGAGACCACCCGAACTAAGAGACCGACTGTATTAAGAGACCATCTGTATTAAGATACCACCAGACTTAAGAGACCATCTGTGTTAAGAGACCACCTGTATTAAGAGACCACCTATGTTAAGACACACGAGTTCGCTCTTCCCTTCAGTCGTATATTAATACAAATTTAACTGTAGTATTAAATGACTGGATGTGGTTGAATTAGAGGCTAATCACCGTCACTAACAACGTGCATACTTACGTTGACAAGATGTAGTACCATCGCGTCGTTTCTGCCAATGTGAATATTTTGAGAAAAGTTGCCGACTGCGACACCAATGTCAAGGTCAAGATTTCCGGACAACATGGTTCCGTATTCCGACATTGCTTGCAATCCCAGAACAGTGTCCTAAAAATAAAAACGTATACAGTTTATATTAAAGGCAGAGTCTGCTTATTAAAGCGTAAAATAAAACAGTTGACGACTCGTTTACACTATGCCGAATAAATATGTTGTACTAATTACGCTGTATCCCCTATACGCTACGGTGACGCTAAGCAAACAACAGGTAGCGTGCAGATCCAAATGGATTATTTACAGCACAGGTATTGTTTATGTAAACACAAAAGTTAGAAAATTAGCACAGCTTTTTAACGAAGCGTACGTTTCTAATCAGTTGTTTCAACTAACGTCTGGGTACAATTTGGTGATTTAAATTCAAATTTGACGGTGATATGTGTACACTGATACTTGACACAAAGTATATATCTTCTCCGTTAAAAAAATAAACATATTCAGACTTTAAATTTTATATTTACTTTGCAAAAAAGACAAGAATATATGATAAATATGCTAGTGTGCGTGCGTGCGTATGTGTGTGTGCTTATCGTCGCTTGTTTTACTTTTTGTTTTAGTTATATACTTTACGATTTAGATACATAGTCACTTAAGTAACAGAGTACAGCACCCAGAAAATGCGTAACCATTTACAAGAGCAGAATATAAGATGACTATTTTTAAGTTTTCCTTTCTCATAGATAGCTGGTATAACGCACACCAGTATAGAGTACCTTAACAGGAAAACAAAAACTGAAATCAATACATAGGCTTGCACTTGTAAGCGACAGCCAATGCAGTACCTGAGTAGAACGGAATCCTCCTAAAGCGTTTCTTTGAGACACGAGCCATCGCAACACCGGAAGTCCTTCAGACAACTGGTGCGTCTGAATGAGGTATAACAAAGCGTACGAGCTTATTTCAATGTCTAGAGGAGGACTACGGCTGTAAACATAGTCCCAGCTAGAAGGCTGAGGCGTGTCTGTAGTGGAGCTCCAATATCTGTTCCCGTCTGCAAAACAGAAGAATCGGTTATTTTATCATGGGTCGGGGAATTAGAGGGGACAGGAGAAAATAACATACAGGTAAACATATAAAATGTTGGATGGTGAGGTGGGATTGTGAGGAAGTCCATTTCTTAGGACATAACTCAGTAATTTTGACGGGAGCATCCGTCTGGGCATCTGCCTGGTTACAGAGAGAATGATAGGTTATATAAATGGTAGTTTCTAATAAATATTCGACACACGTAAGCCAACAAGTTTTAAATAAGAGACTGATTGTACGAAAATAGTGTATTGTTTTATAAAAAATAGTATAGAGTTTGATTTCAACATCATGCAAGCTAACTATTGTATAATTTGATGTCAGAATTTCACTTTTGATGACTCATGAACGAGATAAAATTTTCGTAACCCCGATATCCACATCTGCTTGTTAACGAATTGTTCTAAGGTATACCAGTACTATGTTTCTACTCACTCGCTGTAGGAGTTGCCAACTTGAGCAGCTTTGCAAATGCAACTGAGCCCTGTGCACTTCCTGCCTTTGCTAGAGCGTAGCTTGAAATGGCAAGATCGTACATATTTGTCATCCCATACACGTGTTGCTCGAGATAAGCACGTGCCCTTGCAGCTTGTTGAATTGAATTGTAATCCTGCAATAAAAAGAGTAAACACAGTTAGATTTGTTTTCTACGCTTAGTGATGCTGAACAAAAGTTGTTTCTGATTATCATTTTCTGCCTGCCTTTCGCCTAAAATAGAGAAACATGTTCCTCCTGAAATAAAGAAATAGTCAGGTTTTTTAGCACACCAATAAATGCATACTATAAACACAACAGCAATACTATTGGCAGCTTTTTTTAAAAGGTATTTATTTCTTTTGAAAATGTCGTATATAATCTTTCTATGTAAACCAGAATCCACTTTAGAAAAACAAACAATATCAACACCAAACTTGAAACAGATCTCTATAGGTAACTTAACAACATGATGACGCAATATACAATGAATCGTCTTTCGTACTGAAACAGTATCGCCCCAGCATGAATATAATACACCTATCAAGTTTAAATGAATTATTATTTGATTACATTTTCCAGTCGGCAACTATTTCATGCTTAAATATTGGTTAAATAATATCAAAATTTATAACATGACGAAATTACAAGCTTAACCTATTTGAAGCGCTTTTGAAATTGGCATTGGCGGACATCTTTAACATTGCAAGAAAATTCAGTCTTTAATAAGCGTTGACTAAACATCATTGCAGTGCTCCTTTTACGATGATCAAATCAATGTTGTTTGTTTTGTTGGTGTTTAACGTCAGTTTAGCCATCTTTGGCTCAGCATGGTGAAAATGCTATTTTAACGTTCCATAACAGTTACTTCAAAAGTACTGTACCGATTTCAATAAACTACCACTCATTTTATTAGTTGAATCATTTCCAATCCAATGATATAATTTCGTAGCAACTTTTAAGAAAAGTTGTTTTAAGAGAAGAAAAATTCAGACAGTACAATCTGTACCGAAAATGAACTTATTTGGCCCGAGGGGATTTTGGTAAAATAAAATAAATATCACATTCATGAGAGGGTGATAGTAAGAATGTTTCTGATATTGATTATAACTCTTGGCCTCGCCTTGGGCGACAATCATAATGTTCACCCTTCAAATATTGATTACCACTCTCGGCTTCGCCTCGGGCGATAATCATATCCTCAGGATGAACATTCTTACTATCACTCTATCATAAATGTGATATTTATAAAATATATTACTTGGGCGACGTTCTAATATCTCTACCGGTTCTAGATTATCTGAAAGGTACCAGTTGATTCATACAGCAGTTCATGAGAAATAACACCATTATCAATTATTATTTTCAAATAAACACTTTCTGTAGAAACTAACGCCGGGGACGCCGCGAGTTTTATTTTTAAAATTCAAGATTGCTATGTGAGGCGCATGTCAGCTTGTAAATGGCGTATGTAATATAGCTTCACAGCTACAATTGCTCTTAAATCATCTGATGGCATCTTCGAAACGTTAAATATATGTTTATACATAGCAGCATCAAGCTCAAATCTCGAGTACTCTCGATAGCATCACTACCACAACAAGCACAATTTCTATTCCACAACGAATATAACCCATATTTTCTATCATTAGAAGATACATGTACAAGTGTGGAAAGGGAACTGTAGCATTTACTGTAGCATTCACAGAATCAATCAAAGCAAGCATTTAAAAATCTAGGCGACATCAAGAACATAAAGATGTTGACAACAGGAGAATCATCAGTGGCACAATTGTTTATACTATCAATGTTAACGAGGCGCATTATACTACTATATAGATATACTCACAATGAGCACGTCATCATTCTCCACTAGGGCTATTAACACAAAAGCTGTCAGACTAATTACCCCATTGGCACCTCCCTGTAAGAACAGACATATTTACACCGATTAGGAAAGGAAATCATTACAAATTAAGACCACGTTTTCCTTCACTACACTTATATAACACTAAAATACGTTATCGCTAATAGTAATTTGTTCAGTTACGTATTATAAAGTACGAATATTTCGCTGGCTTTTTAAAATAGCAATAGATGTGTAAGAGATATTACAATAAATCCTCTATTAATAAAATACTTAAAATTCAAAAGAGGGCTGATAGAATCATTCTCATGAAGCCTATAAAACATACCGTCTAAAATAATGTTTAAAGAACTGAAGTGGCTTACCTTTCAACAGAGATGTGAATATCACACATGTGTAATGATTTATAAATCACTAAACAATTTACCACCTGATAACATAACCGATTTGATATCGTTATCTACAAATTCAAATTATAACTTAATATCTGTTGCTAGAAAGGATATTGCCCATTTAACACTTAGAACAAACATTCTTAAACGTACTTTTGGTTATTCAGGAATGGTAGTTTGGAACATGATCCCCGTTGATATACGTGTCTCGCTGTCTTTAAGTTACATTCAAGAGTAAATTAAAATCATGTTTTTTAATGAAAGAGTGAAACCCCAGTTCGAATTATAACCTTATGTTACAAAAGTATGAAAATGTGTCTGTCTTGTTGAAGTTATAAATTGATGCATGGATTGTTTTAGCTTGCATTATATGCTTTCATTGTTATATTTTGTTGATTTATAGATGGCCATATTGTAAAAAAAGACTTGTGTAAATGCTATGTCTTAATATGTTACTTTCTTGAAATAAAGTTATTCTGCTGCCGAAGGCAGCAGACTCTTATATGACTTTTAATTCTGCCTATGGTTAACAGACTGTGGATCATGTAGACGTCAATAATCATGCGTTACAACTTCAATTCCTAGGGAACCCGTCTAAAAAACTTGAATGGTATAACACATATTTTTTAATGTTCAAAACTTGTTTTATTATTGCCTCAAATGACGTTTCGTAGAGCAGTCTACTAAAGTGTAGAATGCGGCGATATTTCCGGGGTTTTTTACGGAGCATAATGAAACCGAAAGTGATTTTTATGGAATAATACCCATTTATAATGCGGTATTCCCGTAAATATCGCCGTGTTATCGATGGGTTTATTTTCCCGCGGTTACGCACCAGCGTTATTTTCCATGCGCCATGTTGTAAACAAAGCTGAATAAAACAAACAGACGAAAACGAATTCATAAAAACTGATGCAACCATGGTAAGGCATTCGCTTTGCGGGATCCCGAAAAATGACGGGATTGACCGAGCGTTCACGATTGGCATGTAATCATTACTATTATATGTATATTAGCGACGAAACATTCAGGTAGGTAGGGTTCAAGCCTGCTGATTTCCCTTTTTTTTCTTCTTTTTTTTTGAAATTTTCATTGGTTTATATTATTCCTTTACATTTTTTCACTTTGATAACGCAATCTTATAATTACACACGGTAACAGTGAACAGTTTATATGTGTTGTAATGTACACTCTAACGCACACGTGAACAATTGTATTTCTGTGGTGATGTGTACTTCTAGGTCTCTCGGCAGCTATTTTACGCTTGCGTAAAACCTTGCTTGTTTATTATTATTATTATTATAAAGAATGGATAACCTGAAAATATTGCATTAAGGACTACTAGTAATAATGGAAATCGGTATTTCCTATTTCTTACTGTCAAATCGACAATAACAAGGTAATATTTCTTAGAACATGCAAAGGATGTGTTATGATTCTAAGTCTGACATGGGTCTGATGATTGATGATGCTCCTTTAAACATGCCGCAAACCTGTGACGATGCCAAGCCAGACATAGGTCTGGTGACGTCCATTCAAACAAGACACGAACATGGAGTTAACCCAGCCGGACAGAGGTCTGGGGATGGTCCTTCAGACATGTCACAAACATGGAGTGAACCTAAGCCGGACAGTGGTCTGTCAATGCTGTTTCAAACGTGCCATGAATTTGGAACAAACGCACGCCAATCAGAGGTCTGGTAATGATACTTTATACTTGCCAAGAACTTGGAACAAACCCAAACCGGACCGGACAAAGGTCTACATAAATGAAACATTTCTTACTTTCAGGCTGGTGGAGTGGACGCTGCCTACTGGTGAATATGACCCATCTCCTTGCTGATGTCGTGACATCCACCTGGCCGCTCTCACTAAAACATCATCTGACACGTAAATGTAAGGCCTCGCCTGGTGGAATGACTTTAGCACGAACGCTGTTAGCCTGAGGAGTATGTTGATACAATTTATTATAGTTTATTTTCCATGTTCATGGATGTTCATGGTGTGCTTGCTGTTCGATTGTGTTGTGTTTTTACACATGTTGCTTTTCTTTTTTGCCCAATATAATGAGTTACTTTACAGTTTAATTGAAACTGGTATATAAACATGATTTGTATTGTCTGATGTATACGTTGTCATCGAAGAGTTCTACACAACGATAGGGTGCATTGAATTGAATTTGATTTTATAGTCACACCAACAGTTAAGATCATATGGCAACTTTCCAGCTTCCACTGGTAGAGGAAGACCCCAGGTGCCCCTCCGGGTAGTTTTCGTACCCAGGGCGGGCACCTGGGTAGAACCACCGACGTTCCGCAAGCCTGCTGGATAGCTTCCTCGATAGGGTGTAAATAAATACTGATCCTAGGATATCTTGGAATCAACGAGCACAAACAAACGAGAGAAAGTAGCAGATTCGGGTTGAGTCCGGTTTTGAGAGGTAATGACATATGCAACACCTCTCACGCATTCTAGCATCTGCTGAAGTGGTTTGCTACGCTTAAGTCACAACGATGGGGTTCGATGATACCACATTACCAGTAAGTTATAACACTACTGATTTTTTAACGGGACAAGTATTTACTGTCGTCATACAACACTAAGCAAACGTTAGTGTGAATGTCAATAAATACTGAAAATGCAATCCATTGGAAGCAACAAACACAAACAAGAGAGAAAAGTAGCAAACTTGCTTTTATTGAGTCCGTCCATGAGAGATAATGTAAGGTGCAACGTCTCTCATGCCCTCTGGAACTAGCTTAAAGCTACAGACCCTCTATATTAACTGGTAATAACTCATGAATATGAATGAGTCACGTGTGAAATAGTTTCAAATCGACGTACACTCCAAAAGTCGGTATATAAGGCAGAAATCGACGCGTAAAATATCACATTTGTAATTAGCCTTCGTACAGGTAACATCGATAAATATACAGCTTCAGAATATATGTGATAAAAAAAAGTACTTGCCCGGAACGGGATTTGAACCACAGCCGTTGCGCTTTCAAGTTTTGAAGGCCGTACATTTAACCACTAGACCAAGGCTATTTATTGGTTTATTCTAGCATTATTAACAGTAAATAGGCATTACGTAATAACTAGCACACAAACAAACTCATCATGCGCTAAACAACTAGTCGATATATGGTTGTTTTGAGGCGGAATATTGTTTTCATATTGATAACATATAGTATTACACCAGGCAATGCTAATTTACACATGCGACAAGTTGGTCTATATATTTATGGATTCATCTTGATTTGCGTTCAAATATATGTTAAGTTAATTTGCCTCATAATAAATTGTTGTTTGTATTCCATTTTCTCAAGCAGCGTTATAGCTCAGTGGCAGAGTACCTGACTTGAAATCAGTAGGTCGTGTGTTCGAGTCCCGAAAGAGACAAATCTTTTTTCTTCTGTAAATCATAATGTTACCTGTGTACAGGTACGATGTGCACTGGTCGATGTCTATACAATAAATGATGTCCTGCGAGAGGATTTCTAAGGTTTAAAGTCCCTCTACCATATGAGCCCCCGGGAAGAATCCCCCGTTGGCTCGGCATTATGTCTGGACTATTGCGTGAGTGATTGTGTGTAGTGCTATGTATCTATCTACAGTCTACTTGAAGCAGATATAGTGCTGCCACACTGGAATACCACGCCGTAGTACGTGATACCCCACTGATGTCCTGCGTTATATTTAATCGCTTAAATACCCGATTTCGACATGAGCTGGTGAACATGAAGTTACAAATAAAGACACGCCTACAAAGAAGAAATCGATTTATATAGAGGGTCTGTAGCTTTAAGCGGTAATTTTAACCTATGATATTCATATTGACGTGTTAAAATTACGTTTTTAACACCGACTGATATCGAAATTAGGTATAAAGTCGAACAGGGAATGTAGCATGTAAACAAGACACAGTCAACCCAAAATGAACGAAACAACGAATACTAGGGAACATATAAGCGCAGTATACGACACCACAAACATAAAAGGGTTGACGATAGAGGAGTTGCAGCCTTGAGAGGTTGAAAACGGATATTATCACCCACACAGGAAAAACGTTGTGACATGTGCCACATATGTGTTATTTTCGTATTATTTGCATGTTTGTTTCATATGTATGGCATGTTATTTACATATGTACCACATAGGTAAATGATCAATATGTGTCACATATGTACCACATATATTGTTCGTGTTAAAATAATAAACCTGTGCCACATATGAAATGTATACATACCTATGTATTTCATATGAAACTAATATGCATAAACTACATAAAGTATTTATAAAGATTTTTTTTGAAGAATACTGTAAAAATGTTTTAACAACCTGTTAAGGTTTTAATATTATTTAGTAAAACATAGTTTCATATGTATTACACATGTAGAATACATATGTATCACATATGTAAAACATACGAATGTCATGCCTAGATATTTTTCCTGTGTATAAGAAAAATAATGCCGAGATCTGAAAGTTCACACTATCCACTTAACCCCATCAAAGGTGCAATATTTATTTTAGTATACAGGCACCTTTATGTTCATCATTATATAACAACAGCTTTCAATTTACCACATGCTTCCCTGATAGTCGCGTTGACCCCATATGCTAAATGATCCATCGGTACGTTGGAATGTCAACTCACGTTGGTAGCCTAAAACATATTAAAATAAAGTATTTTTATATTAACAAAGGCTTATGTTTTCGAGAAGTGAAACAACTGTATACACATAATTTTTAAATGGGCTTGAGGCAATCTGGAAGACAATCCAAATACTACTTTATAAACAATAATTACATTTGAACAATTTTAGGGGCAGTGCTCATATACACAGTGGATATGCACGTTCATGAACAGTCTCAATCAAACCAAGACTGCAATATTTCGTATTTATCGTGTTCGGCCGTTTCCAAATGTCCACTCTCATACTCTTTTTTAAACACATTATGATGTTTGCATTAACTCAGATTATTTTTTCATATCGCCTCTAGCCCTTTTAAAGACAAACATATTCTGACTAAGCTACACATTATCTAAATCGATACTATCGTATAAGAGCCACCATGTTTTGTTTCATAATACGTATTTTTCTTTTAATTCAAACATATATACTATAATAGATGCTGCAATATCTGTGGAAGACATTTGATGTAGCAAAGTTTACCCCGGTAAGTTAAGTCCGAGTTTGCAATAAAGACCTAACACTACAACAGACAGTAAGACTCTAACAGTGGCTATAAATACATTGTAACATAAGAATAACACGTGTTATTTTTAAATTAATTAAATTAGCTTATATAACTATTGTGTTTAACTTTCAATAGCTCTTTAACATCATAGAATAATTATTGCTTTCAAATGTTTTTATCCATGATAGACGCTGTGTCGAGCGTACATTACTACCATCAAATTTCCATTAAATTACTAAATGTTCCATGGCGTTAATTGAACTTTTTTAAAACTTACCTTACGGTAAAAAATTATGCGACGTTTTAAGCATTTGTTTATATACACAATACATGTGCTATACACACACATTTTATCTGCAACCTACCTGTTTTATTCTAATTGCAGCGTTCATGGGATACTACGTAAAAATAATCCTAATGATTGGAGTGTACAATTGTCGTAAGTGATAAAAGCTTTCGAATACGTCGTCAGTATTTCATTTTACCTTTTAATTAGAACAGTTTGCCTTTAAAGGAACAATACTGTTTCACAAGTAGGATTTTGGAATATTAGATATACACTCTACCTAGTACGATATTAGATAAAACGTATGCCTACATGCAATTTTCAGGGATGATACACCCAATTATAAATTATACCTAACCGGAAGTGGGGAATAATATAGGGCATACGCTTTTTTCTATACTGAATCACCATGGAAATAGCGTCCTTTCTCATGTTTGTCACCAAGAAAGGGAAAAATCAGAAGTACTGTTAAACAGAATTTATTGTGCTAAAATTGTTCTCTGTCGATTATGTAATTTATTTAACTGCATTTGAAAAAATAATAAATTCCCATTCTGCCTGTTCTCACGTTTTGAAGTTTTTGAACTAAGGCAGGCATCTTTGGTTGTGAACAGCTCTGTAAAATGCCGCGAAGTAGCACGTGTTTTGTGAGAAATTCATGTCCTAGGTTCAATTTCGCTGGCAGTGTAAACAGATTGTGTGAATTTATTGCATATAATGTCTTTATTTGTGACAATCCTATACTTGAAGCCTATGGGAAATTATTTGGGTGTATCTTCCCATTTCAAGGACCCGTTATTAAGTTCTGAATCATCCCCAATATAAGTTGCGTCGTATACCTCTGTGCATATAGTCTGTTGCCATGGAGGCGATTTCAGGCGTCAGTTGGTTTGTAGTCTTTAAGTAGTTATAGATAAACACATCCGGTGCAAAACTGGTCATAGTCTGTTCACCACATCCGGTTGGTAAATATAGAAGCTGTTTAAGGTTTTTCAATGTGGGACCCATGATATCACCTGAAACAACATAACAACATAGAAGCTGTGTTAGTATTTTCACTGTGGGACCCATGATATCAGCTGAAATTACATAACAACATAGAAGCTGTGTTTTCACTGTGAGACCCATGATATCACCTGAAACAACATAACAACATAGAAGCTGTGTTTTCACTGTGGGACCCATGATATCACATGAAACAACATAACAACATAGAAGCTGTGTTCGTGTTTTCACTGTGAGACCCATGATATCACTTGAAATTACATAACAACATAGAAGCTGTGTTCGTGTTTTCACTGTGAGACCCATGATATCACTTTAAATTACATAACAACATAGAAGCTGTGTTCGTGTTTTTACTGTGAGACCCATGATATCAGCTGAAATTACATAACAACATAGAAGCTGTGTTAGTGTTTTTACCGTGAGACCTATGATATCAGCTGAAATTACATAACAACTTAGAAGCTGTGTTAGTATTTTCACTGTGAGACCCATGATATCAGCTGAAACAACAACAATCAACATACAGGCTTTTTAATGGGTTTCACTGAGGAATCCGTGCTATCACATGAAACAACCTAACTCTATAGAAACTGTTTAGGGGTTTCATGGGAACCATAATATGATATGAAACCAAGGACAACATAGGCATAACACTCAAGAAATACAAACTCTCTACAATATTCATACTGATTTCAAATGTCTTATTTTAAATTTATGTTACAAGTTTACCAACATTTAGGAGAAACAATGCGAGACGACTAATTAAATAAATTAAATACGTTTTCACAACAAAACCTACACTTTTATTTTATATTGCAAGAGATGTTTAAAAATAACAGCTGTCAATATTTTTTGACAGTGTTTAATATTTAACAGGCCTAAATTATGGCCTATGCTACTCTTCTAAAATATTTGGTGTCAACAAAAGCACCGTTTTAGAATCTTGGACTCAAGTTGACCAATATTGCACATAAAAATATGCTGGCTCGGTAAACATATAGTGTGTCTAGCTAATGGTTGTTTTCACAATAGATGCGTAAATTACCTCTTCTCGACCCCTATAATAAGGATGTCGGGTCATTTCGCGAAATGCGAACCGTAGGCACTATTTGATACTTGTGGTTTAAAATCATGCTTCATTTGAATATTCCGACATACACCCCCAAATGCACAACGATTTCAAGATATTTATAATTATTAAAATGTTAAACCTCTTACCAATTGCAGATACATGAATCTTTTCCGAATCTCTGACATAATTGCCAGGGAATGATAGCTCAACCGATTCTGGGGCGCCTGAGCTCAGAATAACTGGGACATTCAAATGCACGGGTGTGCCCTCGGCTTCCACAATCAGCTGCCGCTTGACGCCATCAGCCGCTAGAAGTGTTTGTGCCTTGACGGACAGTTCAGCAACGCCCACTATGTCTGCGATGATTGGGAAGAAAACAGATTTAGCTTGACCTGCCAGTACCTGCAATGTAGCAATTAAGAAATACATGGATTGAAATAAAAATGATATTTCATCTTTCAAAATTGAATTGATATCAAGATGTTTCGTTTAGTATTGGTTTAATTAAAACCTTTAAATGCGTATGGGGAAAATAATAATTTAGTATATTATTTGCAAAATGCCTTATACAATCATTAGCACCACATAGGCAATCGTGGTTTGAGGTCAGACTTCAAATGAAGTTTAAATACATGAAGCTATAGCCTTTTAGATGAATCCACTATCTTCGAAACATGTTTGTTTTATTTAAATAGGAAGCTATGCATATATGCCACATACTTTTTAAAATAGCCTTTTAGATACATGTACTGTATTCGAAATACTTTTGTTTGAAATAAATATAAAACAAACAAAAAACCATGGACAGATATCTCACATTAGGACATAATTTGATTTAAAACCTCACAAACACATGCAACGGGTATATTACCTTCACAGTCTTGACTACATCTTGAGTGACATAGTCTACCTGCCCTCCTGAGAGGTGTTGTATTGCTCTGAAATCATTGGACCTTTCCAGTGTCACAACCACCTGCGGTATAGCATATAACAGTAACTTTGTATTGCTCTGAAATCATCGGACCTTTCAAATGTTACAACCGCATGCGGTATAGTATATAACAGTAACTTTGTATTGCTCTGAAATCATCGGACCTTTCAATTGTCACAACCACATGCGGTATAGTATATAACAGTAATTTTATACATGTACATTTACAGCGCTTGAAACACAGAAATCGGTAACAAAAGGAAATATAATCATATTTAAAAACAGCCCGAACATATATTTGTTCCCGATGGATAATAAAGTGGGTAAATATGAAGGAGGATCACCAAACCCAATATACATGCATGTGGCTTTAAAGTAGAATTCCGCTTAAACAGGTGCTAGAGGCGTGAGAGACGTTGCATATTATATTACCTCTCACGAACATACTCAATACAACCGAGTCCACTTCGTTTTGTTGCTTCCAAGGGATTCCGTTTTCAGTCTTTCCACATACTCTCTATTATAAGGTGGGTGGTGGGAATGAGTATAGTCTAAGTTTTAAATTCAAATGAAATGCACTGTTGTTTTTAGATGCTCAAGATAGTACAAGTCAGCAGCCCCAGAGAGAGGGTATCCCGAGAACCGTGCCATACTCTTACTATCGAATAAATTCATATGGTTCTTCAACGTGCTTAGATGATAGAATCCGACACACGGGACCGCTCAGTTTCCGTCTCCATCCAACAGACGAGGCTAAGGGAAGGAAGTATCTAGCCTAAG